>VZRO01005388.1:233923-255899 GCA_013397915.1 Daphoenositta chrysoptera
TTTTAACTGCTAATGCTTAACGCTGTCTAGCATGTGCTTCGTAATATATTTTTGGCCAATTTTCTGCTTGCCAGTCTGGAAAATCAGCATACAGTCGTCTTTCAATATTGAGCTTTGTACACAGCTAATGTTAATGGAAAACAGGGGACTGTTAACAAAGACAAAGAGCGTGAGCTGACATTATTTCCTTCAAGCTTCATTCAACAGGAATGCCCTGTCAAGTGGAGCACATTATTCCCAAAAGCATTTTGAAAATGAGTGGGTGAACATCCTCTATCATTCTGTAGTACGTGTTAAATACCAACTGCACTGCTGGGAGGGATATACAGCACTGAGGGTGTGGCTAGAAGACTGACACTCCTGAGCAAAGAGCAGCACAATACCTGTAATTTTCCTGTTAGCTCTTTGTAAAATAAAGAATCATTTCAGTGGGTGAAAAGCTGGACAGATCATGGCCCAAGTTTACAGCTGAAAAGTATGCACAGGGAAAATAGAGGACAGAGGCCTCTGTAAGAAAAATGATCTGCCTGCATTTGTCGTCTGATCTGCAGTACATCATTTACAAAAGCAAGGATCTAAGAAACGTCTCCTTAATGGTTTCCTTAATTATTCTAATTAACAAGTGCTTAGTAGGTTGCATCAGTCATTGGTGAACTCATGTGATGTGTTTCTACTGCTGTCTTGTCTTCAGAAATTCTGTAAGACAAGAAGTCAAGAATACAAAACAGTGATGAGGAAGAAGCCAGTGACTAGAATTTGACGGAAAATAATAAATGAAAAAAATTATTATGATTCAAAATGTAGGTACAGTGCTGGAAAAAGGCAAAAACGGAGGGGAAATGTTTTACTGTCTTACTGCCTGGAAAGATTAGTTGTGTTGTGGATTTCTCCCCTTTTTTTTGCTGGTCATAGTGACAACAGAACAAAGACTTGACAGAGCCTTCTCATTTTGTATATATTAAGCTATAATCTCATATTTTGAAAACAGCAGAGAATAACATATTGCTTGGCAATTTAATATCAAATGATGAGCAAACAATTCAGGAATAAATTCAAGTCCCACTGAACTCAAATTGCTGCTTAAGCTGAACAAGCTATGAAAACATAATTATGTTTTGGGAGTTCATCTTGTCTTTCTGAGTAACTCTAAATATGTATTTCACAAATCAGTTCATAGATTGTTTCATTTTTCTTCTTTTTTTAAACTTTCCGAAGTCAATGAATACTATAGAACATGAGAACATGCACAGTAAAGCAGTACCGTGACACAGAGATGCAAGTTCATGGGTTTTTTCTTAACCTCGCTCTAGAAAGAATACTCTAACATGTTATAGATTACTAGGGCACCATTGTTTTGCCACGAAATGCTGGTTGTCTGAATCAGTTAGGTGACATCAAGGATTTTCAGCTAAATGCAAATCAATACAAAAGTGGAAGATAATAGTGGAAGAAGTAGTTTGTTAGAGGGAGAAGTTTGGGTCACAGGCTTTCAGATACTGAGGTTGTATTGCGTAATTAATCTTCACCTTCCCAAAGCAATGCAGGAATCTGCTATAAAATAATACTATCCATTTTTACTTTAGGAAGAAAAGTATTCATGGTAGGAGTCAAAAGAAGCAGGGAAGTCATTAAGAGATGCTAACAAGGTGGTTCAATGGGATCTATTCAGAACAAGCCAGCAATATTCTTTTTGCTTGAAAAGAGAAATGCATTTTTCCTACAGACAACATCTGAGTCCCTAAAAATCATAGAAGCTAATTGCACAATCTGATCCATATTAGCAGTGTCATGTGAATTAAATATGCTCCTGAAATTCGTGCTGCTAACAAGGGTCCATTATGCTGATCACCTTAGAGAACCTGGTCACCAAGGTTAATTTCCAATTGATCAGCTTAGGCATGAAAAAAAGACATGATTATACCTGTAGTCAGCTCAAAACTCATTAGCAGCACCAATACCATTAATTCAAAATTAAGTTATTTGTAAACAAACTTAGAGTCTCTACGATCTAATCACTAGTGTCAAGAGGACACAGTAAGCATAGCTGCAATTTTAGAGCAGACAATAGCTCTATACAGCTCACTAGATGAATTATTTTCCTTTAAATGTCAAACCAAATGTGCTGCTAGAGGATGCTCAACACAGTAACACCGAGCATTGCATTAAGGATTTGCTTAGCAAAGGCTGATCTTCCCAAGAAAGGTGGATAGCAATAGCCAGGAGGTAGAAATTCATCCCAGTGAACTCTTTCTGTCTGTATCTCTCCACTTCAGCAAGAGCTTTTGAATTTCAATCACTTGGCCTGAATTTCACATACTTCTTTTTTAGAAATAGTGCAGGACATGCAGTATGCAGTCTGCACGTGGCTTATCCTGGACCTCAGGTATAATCCATGGCCTTAGAGACAAATTTCAAACACACTCGTTTGTGGCACCATGTCATTTTTCATTTTTCTCTTTTACTTCCTTAATTACCAGCCAAACAATACAGTGATCCTAGGAGTAAACGGAATAAAGCACTTCATTTCTGCAAGAGCACAGAAGGAAACACTGAATAATCTCTTCTCTTCTTTTCTCTGGCCTAAGTGTACCCACTGCCAAAGCTGAAGACTTTCTGTGAGGCATCAGAATCTAGGACTGTACTGAGATATAGTTCTTCTTTTTCCCTTTTTTCTTTTCCTTTTTTTTTTTAATGTACATTTCTTGTATTTGTACAGTTTCTGCTTTTGAAAACTAGACCTGGTTGCATCTAGCCATCCTAGAAGCCATAAATGTTTTTTAAAATTTATCCCTGAATACCACAGACTGGGAAACTTTTACATATATTTGGTTAGAATTAATTATACCTTAAATGTATTCTTGTTCCAAACTATGATTTAGCAAATGTTCCCTAAATCCTCAGACCTCTCCTGTCCACACTGGTGAGGTCACTGCTGACAGAAACTGATTAAGATAGTATTGGAAAATTTTCTCCTAACCAAAAATGCTAAAACTGATTCTATAAAAATGAAAACTGAGGAGGGAAAGGGACATCCTGTATATTCAAGTTCAATGCAGAGGACAGGCTGAGATATGAGGGTTTGTTAAGCAGAAAGAAGACTTAGGGCATCATCAGGGGCTTATAGAGAAGACAGAGTTTTCTTTAACATAATCAGAAAAAAAGATGAGAGGCAACAGACACGAAGAGCTACAAACAAAATCTGACTGGATAAAAGGAGAAAAACCCCCAAACGTTTCATAGGAGAATGGCCAACTGCCAAACCAAGTTGCACAAAGTGGCTGTGGAATCTCAGTTCCTAGGGATACTTTCAAACTTTCAGTTCAAATGGACAAAAACCTGAGCAACTTAATCTAACTTTGAATTTAGGTCTGCTTTTTAGAAGGAGGTTGAACTGAGTGACCTCCAGAGATCTCTTCCAACCTGAATTATGGTACAGTTCTTCTTATTTTGCTAAGCTACCTAAGCCAAACTTCTTTGTCTCCTATCATAAAAGAACCTCAAACTCATTTTCATCCAAAATGGTAGATGATATTATTTTCCTGTGTCAGTCAAGAAGTTATAAAGAATGGGGTGTATTAAACTCATGTAAATATTTGTAAGAAGTACATTATCCTATTTACAGGTTGATATAAAATAGAAGCTCAGTAGATGGAAACACTTCACACTGAAATGTATGCAACAGAATCACGACAAAGGAAGATGTTTTACTACATGTGAAGTCAAAGTCAGCCTAGTACAGATGACACCTGCTCTGGCAGTGTGACATTTCCAACCTTGAAAAGGTGAATCTACTCCTAAATCAACAGGAGGAAGATCATCTTTTGTGTAACTAAGTAATTTTTGGTCAGGGTTTCTGAATCTGAATGGATTCCCTGGAAACTTCTAAAGAAACAGTGGCTCTACTAGTAGGTGGTTCCTGCTGCAGAACACAACATGTGAGTAGAGCAAAGAGAAAGAATCAGTGAAGAGCAGGGTACACTTATGCTAGTAAAAAGGGGAGGACTGTGACCAGTGCTTGACTTTGAGGAGACATATTATGGATGAACAAAAAAGCCAAAGTCCCCACTGGTTAGGTCCAGTCCCTTCTAGAGAAATCAATCATGTACAAACTACAGACTGCTTGGCATGGAGTCTCTTCTGTATCTTACATATTGCCCGCAAGATCCTGTGACATAATTATTATCTCCTGTCTTTGTTTCATTTTAATCACAAAGTCTCTGAAATAACTTCAGGACTATGTGTCAGACTGTCACTTTCATGTCATTGGAGTCTGAAACTGGAGGGTTTGGATTGTGTTTGGATTCTCTAGGAAGCAAAAGGGTACAAAGCTTATTAGAGAACTTTGTGGGAGTTGAACCTGATAGTCTTATCCTAACTGACTGCTAGATTGATTTCTGGATTGACCTCCCCCCAAAATGGCATCTGGGTTTTTATCCTACAGAGAATAAGATAGAGTGGTCTTCAGGGAACAAATTCTGGGACAAGAGATCACCAGAATTGCCTCGAAGAATGGTAGTCCATCTGAAATAGCCCAGGAGCAGCTTTGCTGTATGGTACTCACACTTCCTGGAATCACGTTTGCCTCTTCCATGGTCATATCGTTTATGTACCACATAGTCCTGTGGTCATCTGATGAACACCTATGTAACAGCAGAGATTCCTGTTCTTTGTTCCCAAGCCTATTGCTTTGCATGTCATATTGTTACATTCCATTCCATCCTCAAACTCTTCTCCAGTTCTCTTTTATGTCCTCATATTTTGTTTTATACTGTCAATATCCAAATCCTTTTCTATGTTAATGTTGCCTCTCAATTTTGCAGCATCATCAGCATTATCATCGTCATCATATTTCATCAGCATATGCACATTTTCCCATGATAATACCTACTACATGAAAATATTAAATTAGAGATTGATACAGACCAAAACTGCTCCTGGAGGAAATTTGCCACATACTTCCCTTGTATTATGACTGTTTTCAGCACAAACTCCTGTCATCTGTGTTCTAACTACAACTACCCTCTTTTCATTTCTTATACATAACCCCCTCTTCATAAACTGATGATTCTCTGTGTGGAATAGAAAGTGAGTAAACAACATCCAAGTGAATTAAAACTATTCCATTTCAAGAGAAAGACAACACAGAGAAAATATTTTTGTCCTCAAAAAATTGTGTTGTCATGATATAATCTACTTCTGGTGAACACAAGCCACATTTTGTTCCATTTATCCCAGGCATACTAGTAAAAAAGCAAGTAAGATCAGTTTTGCTACGTAAGATCCACTGCTGTCTTTTCTCATTCTCTTTTTGTTTATAAGGATATATGTTAAATCTACTATTTTAATTGCCTTTACAAAATCTAGTACATCTGAACTTCCAGCAATTTTTAATTTAGTCTACACTTTTTGGTCTCCAGAAAACTGTTCAGTCTCTTTTTGTATTTCAGTAAGAGTGTTAACATTTTTTCTGATATACTTTTGATGTGGTTAATTGTCCACTTTGATTCTGAACATTTTCATACCAGTTTCTGGTTAAAAAAATTCGTGCTATTTTTTGCAGTTTTGACTTCAGAAAAATCCAGTTCAAGCATTCCCTTCTCTAAGCACTTCAGTCCACCCCTCCTCACTATATAGTTTTCTCAGCTTGTGAAACTTTGCCCATTCAAAATTCTCACTGCATGTACAGATCACTTCTGTTAATCCTTCCATTTCATCACCAGTCTTTGCCAGAATGAGCTCCTTGGTGAATTCTCTTAGCCTAAAAGATTATGAGCTTTGTTAGTTCTGGCTGGGGTTTACATGTCCAGATGAATGAGTCTGGATGAAGTTGTTTTACCTGGGGCACCTCTCTTGGATTTGTTTGCAGAGAAGATGAATGCAGTGCCCGTGGCTTTCTTGTCCTACCTGCATATGTAGACATTTGTTTTAAAATACAAGGTCCTGTGGAGGGAGTAATGTAAATGTCTCTGTCTTAGATAGTCACTGCAGGTTGCTCTTTGAGTTCTTGAAGAGAAGTAGACATTTTAAGACATTTCTGCAAACCAGAAATAAATATTTCTAGTCCTTCCAGTGACGAATTTTGCATACAGAGACCAGTTCTCTGAGAAGCAGCTTCTACACTGCACATAACTGCTGTTAAAGGAAATAAATCAAATTTCTGCCCTGCTTAAACCAGTTGCTTCTGAAACAAACTATTACACCCATTTTAGTGCTAATGAGGTTGTGGATTCTCTCTGCTACCTATTAACACTGCTGGAGACAGGACTCTGGTTACTGGGGCCTTTGATATGATACAGTGTGGCATGTTCTTATTGCAGATATTTTTCAAGATAATTATGTCACTTAGATTTTAGTTCACTGATAATTAATAGTAGTAAGATTCACTTGCTAGATAATAATTAGTATTATCCCTCAATAGTCTTTTATAAATTAAGTACAAAAGACAATGCTTGCTCAAAATGAAGTGCTGGTCTGAATAGCTGCCTTAAATTATATGTTAGATTTTGTACAGAATGTGATGGTTTCTGGAGGCCTCTGTAAAAGGTAGTGCATATAAGGTGGTGTATGTTCATAGAAGGTTATCTACTAAAGATAAATTGATGTACTAATAAACATACACATTTGTCTAAAACTTTACAGTTCACTTAAATTTGCATGGCCATAAAAAAAGCTCACATTTGCTTTCTTCACTCTGAGTCATCCTGATTAACTCTGCTTTCTTATATTCTTAGTTAAGCAGTAAATAAAAAATTAGAAATTTAACATGTCTTCCTTCAAGCCAGGAATGGCTTTTCCTCTGATCATCCAGTCAAAAATTTACTACTGAAAATATTATTATAAGAGTAAATAATGCAATTAGGTATTTGCTTTTGCTTGCTTATTTCATTGTTAGGTCCAAGATATCTTTTCTGTTAATGTATGTCCTGATTTGTTATTAACCAGATATGCAAAGTAATAAATTATTTCTGAAGAAATATGTCAACTTTTACTGTAAGGCTAAGGAGAGCTGAGAAAACTGCACTGAAACATTAGATAGTAATGAAACGCCTTGACATCTGAACCACTTTATGATACTCTTATATCTTCAGGCTGACATATAGAAGAACAATAATACCAATATTAAGCAGCATAAAAGTACCAAGTTCTACTGACATTTTGACATAAGAAAGCTTAAGGTGATATACAGGCACTCAGTGCCAAAAGATTACCTGATTTCCACAAGCTCGGCTGAGGCAAAAGTCTGGTGGAGGTGGAAGTGAATCTCCCCTCGCAGGTGGTGTGTAGTGATGGAAAGAAGGAGGACCACTTCTATTTCAGAAACAGGAATTTCTGCAGCAGGAAAGTTGCCCACAGACTACTGAGCTGAGAGTCATGACACTTTTCAGGTGATCACTTTTCATCAGTTTAAACTGTTCTTATATTTGTGAATATCTTAGTAATATTCACGACAGTATTTAGGTTGCAAAATTTGCAGGGGGGAATATTTTAAAATACTTACTGATTTTCTTTTCACCAAAACTGTGTCTCCATTTTTCCACAATATTGTAAGCTCACTATTCTCTGTTTTTCACTTGTGATGGGTAAGTCTTTGCATCCTTTCTAATTATTAATTAGAGAGAAAAGTTTTTAAACAGCTAGGTAGGAAATAATGGATAGCAAGTACTGTTTGTGAAAAAACAGACTCTCTTTTTATAAACACAAAGCTACATCCATGAGGAATACTCTAAACATTGTGATGAGCATTTAAAACCCCACTCCTTCAAAAAGACATTTGGATTACAAGCACAATTGTACATTGGAATTCGAAGGTTCATAAAAGTCCATTTCTGTAGCTTTTGGTGTAAAAGTGGCAGGAACTTGAACATTACATGGCATGAAAGTAGTCAAAACAGATTAGATTTTATCTTTGGTTATATCAAAAAAGAGTATAGCCTGCATTACCTGGCATTAACAAACAAAACTCAGAGCAATTTAACACAAACGTGCAGCAATTCTACTACACACATTACATGGTATTTGTCAGTAAGTGATCTTTGAAGATTAGCAGCTAGGGAACTTAACAATCAGATGCATTAAATTCAGCTGTCAAATAACATGGTTAGTCACAAGAACTTAGAACAAATTTAGGAGAAAAAAACCCAAAGTAATTCCAGTTCAGTACATGTGTGAGAAAGAGCAGACTTCTGCCCATTGTGGGTATGGTTTAAGTACTAATCTGAAAAATAAGTGAAAGTACTTTACAAGGCTCCTGGATAAGAACACAGGAGGCTGAGAGGGAGGAAAATTGCAGTATTCTATTATTTTTTTTCCCCTCTTTGGTTTTCCTCTGTCTTAAAATATAGTAGTAGTGCCCCAGGCCTTTGAGCATCCTGTCAATTATCTCGAAATGTAACTAAACCAAACAGTACAATCAGTTCATGCTTTACTACCAGGTAGCTCTATGCATCTGTCTGCATGTTATTCCTCTGACCACTCTTCAAAGGGAACCTAACAAAAACAGGTGCTGACTGGGGGGCAGGAGGCAGCATCCCAAACTCTGCACAGAGAATACACTCCCGACCTGTCTCTTTCAATTCTGCTGCACTCCAGCTAACAACAGCACGTCTCCAGATTGCAACCTAGGCTCTCTTAGGTATTGCACATAAAGATATCCTAGGACATACTTGGCTCATGCTACTTTTAATTTATCTCTCTATGCTAGTTCAGGAGAGCTTTACTGAAGCAGACTCATGTGGATTTACCCCCATCTGCTTGAAGATAGAAAATAATAATGGAATTCATAATTAGACAAATGCCAGTTTCATTACTTCTCCATATCTCAGTTCCAGATAAAAGAACAACTGCTCCACACTCTTAGATGAAAAACCATTTAGATCAAGGCTCGGCAAGAAGCCTTGGACAAACCTGATCTATCTATTTAGAGCCATGACAGAGAAGAGCAATTTATCAACATCAGTAAATCCTGATGAATGCCAAGACAACCAAGCCTCCTAAATCAAATGAGGGCTTCAACCAGGTTTTGTCTAATAATTGGTAGCTGAAAGCTGAATGCGAGGTAGGACATAATTAATTGGATTCTCCCTCCTCACAGCATAGCATAGCCCTAAAGTGCAGGCTGTGAAGGTTTGGGATGTCAAGCAGGAACAGGAAATTAACTTGTGGAAGATATAGAAACAGAATTCTCACCTTCTCCAGCAGGTAAGATCACGTGAGACTTGAGGTTTTTTTGAGTGACTTTTCCAAGCCCCAAAACTTATTTTGAAAATGAGGAATTCTGCACTCCCTCTGCTAATCCTGACTATCCATTTTAGTCCAAATATGTGAAATTTTTATATCTACTTGGCAGACATGAGAAATCCATATTTGGTTTAGGTACAGTATGATAATTAATTACATCATAAGAAGGTACTGATCTAGAGATTAAGGGGCTAAGGAACCATTTGGGGCTTATTGAATGAATTGATGCACTATTTTAGCTTGTGAAACAAATCAAACCTTGCTCTGCCAGGGAAAAATGACTACAGGTATATGTAATGTTGGGCAAGTAATTTACACTTTCTTTCTGTTCCCTTTTCTTAAATGGGAATACCACTGCCTGACTGCAATGAATTTATAGATAATATATTTGTTAAAGACTATGACTATACTGTAATAGTGGGCCTATGTAAGTATCTTCCAAATAGAACGGTGGCACTTTTATTTCTCTCACATTTAACCAATGTACAGAGCATGTGGATGAGCCTCCAGGACCTGTGGCATTCAGAAGGTAGCAGGAATAAGTGAATGAGGGAGAGCCATCTTTACCTTCCTGTTGCTTCCTTGGGACATTGATAATGTGAGAAAAGAAAATTCTGGGGTCTGCACCTGATGTGTTTGGGTTTTGCCACTAGGATAAAAATATTACACATAAATACACACACATATCTAGAGGAAGAATTCGGAGGAGTAAGTGAGCTTGCTTTGTCGTACATCAGTTTCTCCTCTGCAGAGGGAAATGGAATACTGAGAAACTCCATTTCCTTTAATTTGCCAGAAGATAGCTTTGCCTGAGAAGCAAGCTTTCAAGCTAAAAGGCAGACCAGCTCTAATATTCACCCACCAGTAATCCCCTGTAAGGATTATACATTTTAAAAAGAGAAAGGTATGTGTTCTGTGATGATCCTTTTACTTCTCAGCATTTTTATAGTTGTTCTGTCAAAAAGTACTGGTTCTTTGAGAACACAGTCCTCCTGTATGTGTGTAGGTGACTAAGATTGTTGATGCTTTTCAAAACCCACTGGTAAAAATCCCCAAATCTCAGAAAAATTAAATCCCAGGCATCCAAGGCAGTGATAGCCAGGATGCAGCTTATGTAGCTTAGCTGTCTAAAATGAAGAGCTTCCTGTTGTAAGATTGTTAGTCTCATTCTTGAAAGCAGTCATCTTAGGGAAAAAAAAATAAGAGAGAGAGAGGTGATGCACATGTAATACAGTCAAACCTTAATGAATGTTGAATTTCCACTGACTCGTGCCAGCATGTTGCTTATGCCAGAAAAATGGCAGAAGATGATGTACAACGCAATTAGTGCCTAGCTAGTGGAAGAAAAGAGAGATTAAAAGAAAATTTAGGGAAAGAGTAACTTGTTTCTTCTTTTGCACACGAGAAAAGCCCATGGAACCTAGGTCTTGTAGGCACATAAAAAGTCACTCAAAATTCATGTATCATTGGCTGCTACTGTCAATACCAAGCAGGGCTGCTACAGACATTTCTGCAGCCAGAGTCTGTGCTGTGAGAGGCAGGACACTGACATACTACCACCATGGCCTAAGTGAAACTTAGGGTGAGTCTGTCCCCTCTGAATGGGGAACTCCCCAAAAAGTGTTTGGAGCTCAGCTTCCCCTCCATGATCTATGTCATCCTTTTCCGGGTTCAGTCAGCTGTATGAGGCAAAAATGAACACTTCATAGGTTGAGTAAAACCCCCGTGAAAGGGATGAATATAACAATTGCTCTGTAAAGAACTGCACAAGGGGGCTCATTCCAAAACACTGCCACATGTTACCACTCTAAACAAACGTGTGCCCTGTGAGATCCCACTCAGGAATTTGACTTGTCTCGGTGGAGGACTTATATAGGTGGAGTTTCTGCGACTATTCTTGTGGACGTGTGTGGGTGGGGCAGAGAGAAAGAAAAAGGGAGAGAGAAAAAGAAAGGCAGGGGGAGGAAGCAGTAAAAGAACAGAGAGGATATGTTAACTTTTTTTTTCCTTTTTTTTAAGCAGATGTGAGCTTGATTTGGTTATGCTCCAAGCAGGCACTACTTGTTGTGCCCACACTATCAGCAAAGGCTTAGTAGCTCAGGCTTACTAACCATGGCTACACTGTTTATGGTTTGGAGCTGACTCATACTTATCCAGAGTAAAGGCTGACAACGGTGCAGTTAAAACCTTAAGAGGCCTGAAAAACAATTCCAGACACAGGCACAATAAGCAAGTTGTGTCTCCTCAGAAAAGCATAAAGGTCTTAGAGTTTCAGTGGGGCACTGTCCATAAAAGTTTAAATTAATCTTAGCACTGAGCTATGGGAATTCACCTTGCAGTTCTTGTCCTTCAATCCAATAACTTTGCTACATATACATTCTGGCAAAAGTACTTTATTTTGAAACTGGAGCACACTCTTCAGTTACCTGCTCCATAAGCGAGCTAACCCTTATTATTAACTGGTTTTGTTGACTTCAGCTTTCAGCCATGAGATTGTGTTTGTCCCATTTTTCTGTTCTCTGACATTTCATCCATATTGTGCGATGTTGGCTAAATCGAGCTGATGTGGATCAAATCAAGTACCATAAAAATAATAAATAAATAACCATAAAAATAATAAAAAAAGAAATCAATTTTTTCAGGCCTCAGACCTGGATATATCTGAGTCTAAAATGAAAATCTGAAACAAATCTTTCAGCTTTCTTCTAAAGGTATATGTGAAGCATTTCAGCATCTATGTCATATCTGCACCAGCTGAAGTAGCAAAATTGTGATGTTTCTCTATCTCCCCAAGAAGAAAGAAAGAATATAGTCAGGAAGCCTAGTCAGCCTTAGAGAAACATCTAGGATCTGAGCTCTGCTTTGACAATTTCTTCATTTTATAAGAAGCATTCAGTGAAGAAAATTAATGAAGAGTTCTTGGAGCAGAAACTAAAAACCTAGATCTCCCCCCTCCTGGGTAAAGGACCTAAGGCTCTGAAGCCTAGGATCACATCTTCTTTTCCTCTGGGTGGAACTCAAAGACTTTTTTCATTTCTCTGGTGCTGATAAATTACTGGCAGTTGCAGCTCCAACAGGCAGCAGATGTTCAGACAACACAGCTAAAAGACCATGGATTTCAAGTTTGTCATTCAAGTCCTGTTCTTAAAAGGACATTGCTGCCACACACCATGAAGAGAGAAGACATCCCTCTTGTAACGTTGAGTGCCTAAGCGCCAGAGCTGAGCTGGAACTACCATCAGCACTAACTAAATGGTTAGGTGTAGGCAAGCCAAAACCTCAGAGCATGGTGACTGTAAGTCCTAGTGCTACCTTCCTCTGACCACACATAGTGCAGGAACCTGACATGACTCCACCCAAAAATTTCATAAGTCCTGAACAAGATAAAGGGATTGCAACTTTCAATGTTGTGATGTTCACTTATAGATATAGTTCTCAAAAAAAATACTGATTTCTCAGCCATGGTGGTTGTATTGCATTCGTCCTGAGAATATGTATCATTTCAAGGGCAAACACTACAGGTCTTTTCATGCCTTGATATGTCTTATGAACGTGTCTGAACTCTACACTGCAACAATCTTCTCCAAGGAGAAAAAGGATAATGACTCTGTATCTTGTGCTTTGAAAATTTGAGCCTAAATAATTCAATGAGAGGTTTGGGGTGTCTTTTTCCCTTAGTTTTAATAAGGGTAGGATTTCATTCTCCACATGCATCTCTTCTCCATGTCTCACAGTGTAATGGTCAAACCTGGCAATGTTTTTAGTCAGTGGTGGAAAGCATGTCTATATGTTCCCCACATAATGAGGAGTGTTACATTGGGCTAACAAGCAGAGCTGACTGAAAGCTGGTTGCTTCCTGCTGAAGCATGAAGGAAATGCTGTGTGTTACACCATTGTTCAGGCACGCTGATTCCACAACAGAAGTACTACCTCTGCATTACAAGGTAACAGTGATAATAACAAATTTCTTTTTCATAATCTAGCTGCATACATAGCTGTAGATAAGGTATTTAAAGGGAAATAAAGAAGCAGACAAAGCTGCAAGCTGAAGTTGGGCTTGAAGCTGTGAACCCATTAATTTCCTTTCTAAGAAAAACTTTCAGTTAAGAAGCCACAGAAACCTTAAATCAACAATGTAATTTTTTAGTATATATCTTATTCTGTATCTAAAGTACAATATATCATATGGAACATATATTACAATAACATACTACAATATATGTGAGGTAAAGGATATTATTTTACATTTTTTATTACATGTTGTACATACTGTATAGATGTGCATATATAAATAATTGTATGTTTAAATATAAAGTCAAGTTTAAATCCTAATTTATTGAAAGTTTTGAAGATAAATGGCGTTCGGTATAGCCGAACAATCTCACCTCTCCTCCCCTTCAAATACATGTCTCTGGCATATAGAGATACTGAGGTAGTTTGACTTTACAAAGTGCAACGTCGAAGTGCCTTCAGAAGCCATTAGCATACTGCACTCCAGCAGCTTTGATTTCTTCTCACAAGAGTTAAGAAGTTCACTTAACCAGTACAGCTAGGCTCAGTTTACCAACTTCTTTTAACACTTTAACATCTTTATTGGACACTGCACTGTGAACCCTCAAAATCAATCATCACAGCTTCTGCTGGCAATTTCGATTAAGGAAATTAAACCCAGGAGACACACTAGTTGTATATACAAAGCTGATACCCATGGGGGTGATTCCTTCACCTACTAGAGCATGCCAGAAACATCTCTTAAGGCTTTACATCATCACCACACTGGAAAAGAAAACAGTTCTATAAAACGGCAGCATGAGATATGTTGATATACGTTGTAGGGCTCTGCAATTTTCAGTTAGAAAGCTTTGACTTAAGCATTGCTGCATCAGTAAAGCCCATACCAGGTACATTGCCTCAGCTGTGGTACTTGTTTGTTAAACAAAACTGAATAAACAAAAAGAAATCATCAGTCAACTCCAGATAACTCTCTTCTCACTAAAGTTCCTCAGAGTTTATATTCCTGATATCTAAATTAGCAAGTACAGGATCCCTTCACCTTGTCACTGAAAACACTTGTTACTGTATTTGCTGACTTCCACTGTTCACCCAGCTGCACAGGTTCCCCTAGGACAAAAATGGCTGCAATGGATAATAGTTTAGCATTTGGGGAAGAGAAGAAGAAATATCAATTTTCAGGAAGACTGGGTTCTTTTTAGTTCTGTTAATTTCAAGACCTCTACAGAATGGGTCAGGCAGGTTTGTAAACATTTTAAGTATCATTCCTATTTTCAAATGGTTTATGTCTTTGCAGTTGTCAGGGGAAATATTTATTGAAGGGCTCAGCTTTGGCCTCACTTTTTTTCTATCAAAGGCAATGGTTTCAATATTTCAGTGGCAGTAGATAGTTGACACCAAATCTTTGGGAAGGCCCACCAATGATGTCTCCTGGGTTTGAAGACAATGCATGATGTGAAGTTGCACGGGTTTGGGAGGTGGTGATGATTGTTTCAGTTTTGTTTGGTTTTACTTATCTCAGGGTGTAGGGAGCAACACGTCACTGAAAAAGAATGGACTAATTATATTCTCATATCTGTTTTTACTGGAAGGTATAATTATAAGACTAATTCAGCAAAAAAAAAGATCTGCACCTAACAAAAAAACCTAAAGAATGTGTGCAAGCATGCTGTAACAAAAAAAAGGTTTGTAAATACAGCCATATCTAACATGCAAAAATTGTTATAAATATATTTCATTAGAATGTACCATGCCTGCATGCATATACAGGTTTTTTTGTTTGGGATTTTTTTTTACAGTGACAATATTTCACCAACAAATGCTTTTTCAGCACAATGACTGTATACTGTTTACTATACAGAACCACACATTCCTGCAGTAATGGTTTTCAATGATGAGTCCAAAGCAGCACTCTGGAAATTAATTTTTGTAAAAATAAGTGTTTAGAAGCCGCAATATATAAACTCCATAAAATTATCCATTATCTTTATTTCCTGGGTTTCCTTAACTGTTCCTTGAGTGCTATGACTAGACTTTGATATATCAACAAACATGGTTTATTACATAATTTGTGTCTGGTTGATATGTTTACTTACAGGTTAATATGTTTACTTACTACATTATCTAGCCATTGATTTAGGATTTCCCGTTTAAATTACCCTGTCTATTTAGAGGCTTTGTTTGACAACATTTCCCATTGCATTGTCTTTTTTTTCCTGTCAGCTGAATCAATAATTTATTGGTATATTTATGATTAAATATACACAAAAACTGATAAGCACAGTTAGCCCAGGAAAACATGCAAGGAAAATGGAAATACTTATTATATATTTACAATACTTCCTTGCTAGGAAATAGCCAGTAAACTGACCTCTACATCCCTAGTGCAGCCTTACAAAAGACTGATTCATATTGAACATCTAACAGCAGATTCTTACCCAGAAGCAGATGCAGCCTCAGTGTAAAGGAAAGAAAAGAGAAATTTCATTGCTGCAAACTCAGGAGCCCTGAGCCAGACCACTGCAGCTACAGTTTGTGTTCTTTGGCATTCTTTCTACTTTTTTAGTTTGAGGCAGATGAACTGATTGCACAGAAAATCTAAGCAAAGACTGAAGAGAGTTAGTAATAGGGGGTGCAGAGAAACTGCTCGTTTTGTTTAGCTGGTCCAGAATTTCAATAGAACATTCGGAGCACTGACTTGGGCTGTTCAAAGTGTCATTAAATGACAAGCTCAGAAACATTGTTCCGGTGTTGTAGCAGCATTTTGTCATTAGTCAAGGTGGACTCTTCACATTTTCAATTAAAATGAACTTTATACAGTGTATAAACAAACAAACATAAAAACCCTCATACTTTAGGAACATAAATAAATGTATACATATCACATTTAGAATATTTTTTAACAGCTATTAAGTTTTAGCTGATCTAATTTGGCTTCTTCTAGTAATGGTCCTTACAGTTAAATTCTCACTAAATATTGACAGCAGGGTTTAATGCTGTGGGACAGAAAAAACTCACTAGTTTGATTTCCTTTTCTCATTGTATGTCAACAGAGAACCTATCACTAACCTAAACTTGTCTTAAAATTGATTAAAGTTTAAAAAAACCCTCTTTTCTGTTTTTGTCAATCAGATGTAGTATTTCAAAGAACTGTGATTGAAATGCTTCTCTACACTATCAGAAAAATAATAATCTAGATTTATGATTCACTTTCTTATATTTATGTGGGTTTTACAATTTCAAAGGGTGACTCAGAACCTTAGCAGGATGTCTGATAGCCACCCAACTCTCTCCATGAATGAAAGAGGATGCTCAGGGATGCTGGTTTCCTGTGCACACACAGCTGGTTCTGGCTGTAGCTAGCCTACCAGAAGAACACTTATGGAACTTTTAGGTGCTTGTTACCACCCCCACCATACATTTCCACCTCCCAGGTTCTGCCAGTGTAACTTGTCTGGTTGCTCCCCAGTCCGTGTTGAAATGAGCCAGGCCCACTCACTTTCAACGACAGGTCTTTGCAGGTCCATTTTGGTTTGCCCACACTGAAATAGAGAGTGACTTTTTGAAAGACTGGGCCAGCAGAATTGAGGGCAGCAGTTTTTAGAGGATTTTTATGGTCAACGGTGTGGGGAGGTCCCCTGACCTAGCAAAGCTGCCACAGAAATGGGGCAGCACTGCAAGTGCCTTCTTGTCTGACAGCAAGAAGGCAGACAAGTGCTGGAGTCCAAAGCACTCAGTTCCATCAGAAGCTAAATGAGGTCTACTGCCCCAGCTACAGATTACTGCCCTGCCTCATTAACTGGAACTTAGCATTTCCCCAAACCCCACACTGTATCTGTGATTGCTCTCAGCCTGACTTTTTAAAGTGGTTTGATTAATTAAATACCTCCAAACACTTGTGTTTCTAACCTAACCCACTTTGATAAGTAGTGAACTAGGGTGTGGCCACATAAATTGGACCTGACAGTGGTATCTAGTTTCACCTAGTTTAGTGGTAGGTGAAGCAACACCTGAGACCTTTGTTAAAGTCTTCTGAAGAGCAGTCATGTCGTCTGCCTGTCTGATGTAAACCCCAATGTAAAAATCACTTCAGGGTGCTTATCTTTTCTAGTTTCTTTAGTTACTTCATTCTAGAAATACTTAGACATGCTAGGAATGAATGTGGGAAGCAGTGTATTCCAGGTACGTTTCCCACGTTCATAAACCAAATATTAACATCACACTGGAAACATGAGATACTTACAGGAAGGGCTGACATAGGACTAAAGACAGAGTTCTGAAGACAGGGCTACTGCAAGTAGAATTACTCAACAGAAAGTTTAAGGTGACAGAATCACTTCTTTGGAATTCTCGAGTAACTGAAATCAGGCTCTTTCCCTGTCCATGTAGATTAATTCAAGGTTTTCTACTTTTAATACTACTTTATCTCAAAAGGTGGAATCTTTCTTGGCCCAGCTTTTGTACGCAAGGAGAACAGAAGGTAAGACCTTAGACAAGGGAGAGAAAAAACATTGTGATAATGTTATTTGCCTCAGCTTAGTGTTCATATTAGTATTTAGGATGCCTCAGCTGGTGGTGTTGCTGAAGCTGAGACAGATGAAGGCCTTTGCTCTTGCTTCAGCAAATCATGCCAAACAGTGAGCTTGTATATAATAGGCCATAAGTTGCCTCATGGAATTATGTAATAGAGTGAGAGAGCTTGAATGAGAGAGAGTTGCCTTATTTGACAATGGGCTGGACTATCATGTGGTGTGCTTCTCACTCAACTTCAATACACAATTGACACTCCACTCCTTTCTACTGTACTGCTGCCTCAAGGCCTAACAGACTTGTTAGCCACTGAACTCTGATTCTCTGATGAAATTCCATCTGAATGTAAAAAACCCACTTATTGTGAGGGTGGTCAGACACTGGAACAGGTTGCAAAGGGAGGCTATGGAGTCTCCATCCTTGCAGATATCCAAAATCCAATTGGACACAACTCTAAGCAACCTGCAGTATCTAACCCTGCTTTCAACAGAGGGTTGGACGAGACAATCTGTAGAGGTTCCTCCCCACTTCAGTCATTCTGTGACCTTAGAAGTTCTGTGAGTCTGTGATCTTGAATGTTAACAACTCATTGGCTGATCGTAGCATGAAAAAGTCCAAAACAGTCCAAGTTCTCTGATGTATATGTTGTTAGTCCACTTCCACTCCAACTTTCATTGATCTGGTTCCTCCTGACTTGTATGGAAACTATGTATACCAGATGTTCTGTTCCTGCAAATAATCAGGAGGAATTAATGGCAAAAAACAAATTATCAGATTTCCAAATTTAACTGCCTTTCTAATACATGTGTGAAACTGATTGCACTTTTGTTGATTAGTACAGTAGAAAAGTTGGTTTTGTTTTCTATTTTGTAGTAGCTAGCTAGTAAATATCTGTTTTCTGCTATTCCCTGCAGTATTTGTGCAGAGGGCTATTGAATGAAAGTTCAAGAGGCTTAAAGTGTGGTTGTAGTGCTTCGAGGTGGTAGAGATGTGCCCGTAACAGTGGTAGAAGCAGCTTTGCTGAGTATTGCAACACGTTCCAAAAGCTTAATAACTTGAAAAACACCATAATAGTAGTAGAAAAACACCATAATAGTGCTTGAACACTGTCAGATTTTGAAGATAAAACATAAAGCTATTCTGAAATTTATTTTAAATGGTTTATCGGAGTTTCTTCCTACCAATTGAACAGCATGACATGTTTCTTTTCAAAGGTAACTGTCACAGATTATTTTTGCTTACAAATAACAATTCTAAAGTAACAGAAATTTCTACACAGCACCAGACATTTATAATGATAATAAAATAGTTACCAGACTTCAGAGTGCCTATGTTTGAAAGAGTGGAACGAGAAGTGTGTTGAGACTGCTTAGTTTGTACATCCGTAGCCCCTTGTCATCACCATTTGGAATTATTTGCCTACAGCCACATACTCATTTACAAGGAACTGATGACAATAATGTCTCTTTTGACAGTTCCAAGGCTGTATTTCAGGGTGGCTCTGTAGTGCAAGCAGTATCCCTTGGACACAAAATGTGACGAAGGGCCACATTACTTTAATCTGTGTCCTTTCTAAATGTTATAGAAAAGTGGTAGTGTGTTACAGTTGCATCCCCTAATTACTTATAAATAGAAGCAGTTGTGCTTCTAAGTTAAGCTATAAACTAATTTCTATGACAACTAAAAATACGGCCAAAACATGGCTTTTCTAGCACGGCCTATATCTGTGGTACAGAAGTTTTCACCACATATTGGAAAGAAGCATTTTTGCCTTTTTCCTCTGAAATCCTACAGATCAGAGCTTCTCTTGTTAGTGTCAGAGCTTTTCAGGCAAGAGGCATCCTTCAGCATCTTCCAGCATCTTTCAGGGTCAGGTATGATGGAAAAAGACAACAGCTGCAGGAAGAAAAAACTACCAGATAATTCCTGGGCTTTTTAACTGAAAGCTGTAGCAGCAGGCCAGCCAGCCTGAACATAAATTCTGTTACAGAGAAAACATCACACAGACATAGAGGGATGAGTATATGGGTAGTAGAAAAACAATTTGCTGCTATTCTCAGGTTTCCGGGAATTTCACCTACAACCTGCCACTGCCCAGAGATCTGATAGGACTTGCAGTGACAGAAAGCGACCAGAATAAATTTGTATTGACACAGAAAATACTGAGGGAGTGAAGAAAGAGAGCAACTGGGTCTTCTACCCATCAGCAACTTTCCTGAATTATTTCACCCTGAGGTGCAATGTTTCCATTGAACCTGAATTTGGTTCAGTTGAGGAAAAAGGGCATCTGCAAATAAGTTATCGGTTCTACCAGTTCTTTCTCTTGCTATCTCAGTGCTAAAATTTTGCTTTTCCTTCATTCTGCTCATTAGTTGTAGATAACTACAAATTAAGTGTCAACAGGATTGCTTCTCCCCTTCCCATAAACACGGAAAATTACCTCTTCAAGTGTATTGGACTTCCTCTCTGCCTGTTACCAGGCTCCTACTGCTCTCATGGAATTGTTGTTGCTCTCTTCTAGCTGCAAATTTAAAGAAACTGGAGTGACTGTGGAAATAGGGTGGGGACAGTTGTAGAATTGAGCTTATGCATATGCAGGGAAAGAATCAGCAAAGGGTGCCTGGAAAGATGATGGGATCTGTGTTTGCAGAGACATTCTGAACTTGACAAAGTCTTTAGCTGCCTGCTCTAACTGAGCAGAGGGTTTTATTTTATGACCTCCTGAGATTCCTCTCAACCTGAACTATTTTGCAAGTCTCAAAGTAGGGAGACAAGATGGAAGAGAAATGTAATCAAATGAGGAAGGTAGCCATAGAACTAATCAAAAATTCTTATTCCCCCCACCCAAGTTATTTTGGTTTGGAATGAGATGTGGGATTAAACCAAACTTTTTGGATGGTATAGGAACAAATCACTGCAGTTGTGCTCCATTCTCCTGTGGATGACATTCCATCTGTATTAACAGAGGCCTTGATCTGTTTTCTCTTTCTGAATGGATGGTCCACAGTGAAGCTGTAGGGGATTGCTCCCATCATCCATTAATGATTAAAGACACCTGGGGAAAATGCTGGAGAACAGGTGGAAAAAGAAACATGGAAAAGTTAAGTTACAGAGTAATTATGACCTGTTTCTTTCCTATGTTACTCAGTACCTAGGCCTGCATAGGTGGGCCTGCATCTCTGATTAACGCAGGCATCTCCTGCTAAAGGCCATGTTTCCAGTCTTTCCATGTGGAACTATACCGCTCTGTACAAACTATTTAAATATACATGAATAGCATGTAAAAAGTGGGTGTGACTCCCTAATGTGGTGATTTACACATGTAACTGGGAGCAAACCCAGCTGAGTTCCTGCCCTGGTGAATTATTAGTACAAATTATTTAATTAGTACAAATTGTTTAAGCTCGACAAAGCTGTTGAAACTGTATCAACAGCAGAATCTAACCTCTCCTGCTTCGGAGATACTGTCGTTTGTTGTCAAAATAATGTTGTGGGAGAACAAGACGTATGAGTTCAAATGCCCCCAGGTAAAGAGGGAAAGTGAGGCCTATGGCTGCCATAAGGATGTGTGCATCCTAACCGCAGCTCGTGGCTAAGAGGCAGGTGGCCAACCCCTCGGAAAACCCTTGGGTTTTGTTCTGCTTCTTCTGAAGGCACTTGGGAGGGATCGCTTAGTTTCAAGCTGTTAACAAGTCAAACACTTTTATTTTTTTTTCATTAAAACGAAAAGAAAAAAAAAAAGTAGGTGGTATTTGAACGTCAAATGAAGAATTGATTACCCCGCCTTGTAATGGAGTGTTTCTCTCAGCGGCACTGGTTTGTCTTGCGACAAGTGATTTATCAGGGCAATGTAATGAGAAGACCTGATACAACAGCATGCTTACATCTGGACGATGAATGGGTTTACATGGCAAAACAACCCGACGGATTGAAAAAGGGAGAAGAGTAGCGATGGAGAGAGACTGCGGCGGATTTCAGTCGAGAAGGGGAAACCGGAACCTAGTGAAAGGAGAAAACGAAGGTAGATTTAAACAGGCTGAAATAATGCACCTGTGCCAGGACCACCGCAGGGGTCTGTGAGCGGATGCTGTTCGCCGCTCGCCGCACGCAACTTGCCCGACGCGCCCAGACCTCCGGTTCGCCTTCCCGACGGCCGATGGAGAATCCCGGGCCCGTGATTAGCCGCTGCCGCCGGGGC
>VZRO01005388.1:256631-294613 GCA_013397915.1 Daphoenositta chrysoptera
CCTCCCGAGGGAGCGCCCGCGGCCCCCGCCGCGCCGGGGGAGCCGTGAGGGGCCGACGGGCGCCCGCCGCCGTCCGAGTCCTGCTCTCCGGGCGCCTCGGGGCGGGCTGCCTCCTCCTCGGCAGGGAGCCGGCCGTGCGACCGCCTTTCCCCAGGGAGGGAAACTTGGGCGGCCCCGGAGCGGGCGGGCTGGGTGGTGTGGGGATTTTTGTGTCTCTCTGGTGCCCGCTGGAAGCGGAGCCCGGGCTGCGCGGCCGCCGGGAGCGCTCCGGCGCTGGCAGAAGGCGGGCTGAGGCTGGAGGGTGGCAGCCGGCCCCCTCCGCCCCTGCAGGGCCCCGGGGGCGGGAGGCCGAGGGAGGCCGTGCTGCCGGAGAGCCTCGTCGAGAACTTACTGCCTGCCTTCCGCAGGCGCTGACAGTGTAACCAGAGACTTGGCACTAATACATGCAATGACAAAAAATGATAGCTGCAGTCCTTTAATTTTAACTAGGTCAACCAAGGCAAGGCAATTTGTGTTTTTCCCAAATGTCACCTGTGACCTCCTAATACACCATTTGTGGGCTGGGGTTGAAATCTGTTCTAATAAAGTTCCAGGTAGATGATGCCTTCCAGGTAACTTAGTGTTTACTTGTTGTCCTTTGCTTATTCCTTATGGGAGGTATCAAAATGTCAAATTGTCCAGTATGCTTCTGGATTATTTAATTCGTAGTTGAGGGCCTGATTCTGGTTCTGAAAATGGATACAACTGTGGGGTTGATTGGAATAACTGGGCTTGAAGTCATTGAATGATGGGCCTTTTTTCCTCTTATGTCACTTGCTTCTGTGTTTTTAGTACTCTTGCTTGTCACCACGAGAAACTTGAAAATTATCTTGTGTGCCCCCCCCAACCTCTGAAACCTCGTGAACTTCCTACCCTCTTTACTCTGCCCTTCTGCATTCTTACACTACAGATGTTTCAGCCTGTCCTTCCTAAGTATGGGTAGAGTTAAAGATACTCCTGTAGGTTTTTGTGGTCTGTTGTGAAATGTTTATTAAGGGAAACTACCTTTGAGTAGGAAGTCCATAAGAATGTGTCTCGTTTCTAGAAGATTATTTTAAAAAAGTAATAAAAACATTGTATATGGGATGAGAGCAATGGAGATGAATTTTAATGGCACAGTAAATTTTATTTTGGTTAGCATTGTATGGGTAAAGATTTACATTTAAAGATTATATACAAAGTGTGGGTTTTAGGAAGCACTGGTTCCAGGAAAAGCGTATGATTAATGGCTTTGCTTTTTAAGAAAAGTGTAATTGTAGTATTTTACCATAGTCAATTTTATTCCAGAATAACATCCGCAGAGTGAGAAGCTGGTGATGCAGCAGTAACTGAATAATTACACCAGCCAGTTTCGACATGGAGACAAAACCATCACATGCAACTAATAGTCAGCTCTTCTCTTAAAATTTCTAACTTGTAAAAAGGCTTCTAACACAGAACGTTCTATAAGGAAATAAACATCAAAAGTCAAAATGAGAAATTTTCACAGTAATAAGGGTAGGTAAATAAAATATTGCAGAAAGGGCTTAAATCTACCTGTATCTATTTTTGTGTATCTGTAATTGTCTAAGCTGGCTGGTTCTATTTTGTTTGCTTTTCTTTTTATCTCTGATGTTTTTCATCTCTGTGTAAACTCAAGTCACTTGCTAAGTCCCTGGCCTTATGTTCATTATGAATATTATGAACAAAAAAGTGTAAGCTGCCTCCCCTTCTCTAGAGGGCTCTGGCACACGATATTGGGGTGTCATTACTCATTGCTTGAGGGTCACAGAGAAAAGGAAGAACTTATTTTGTGTTGAGATGGTGTTAAATACTGTGCTAAAGCAAAAAGGGGTTGAACTCTGGACTGGTCCTGTCAGATTTCTGTACCCTTCATCTATTGTAATAACATGTTGTGGTGTGAACGTGGCCTTTCTCAAGAAGAATGGCGTGCCAGTGTGGGATAAACCAAAATGCTTGTTGTGGTAATGATAGAAAGAACGCCTTGAAATGGGTTGGGGTGTTTTGCTTTTCAGTTGTCTTTGTGGAGTTAGCTCTTGGGCCATATGGAAAACTCCTTGACCTTCAAACAGCTGCAATAAAAATATCTCAGTGTTATCCATAAAAGGGTGAAGAACCATTCTGTACCTGATGACAAGGAGAATCGTGGTATGGTCACATACAAGTGCTTAAGCATACATCAAGATGAATGACGCTTGCCTCGTGGATGTGCATCATGTCTGAGGGACATTAATAGGTCAGGTGGTGATTTGTCCAGTATTGGATGGGGAGTCTGTCATTTGGTTGGGATTGCGCTCCAAAACGACCCAATTTCTTCTGTAATCTGAATATCTGAATCTATGCAATACCACCTGCACCTCACTTGATGTTTTGAAAATGCTTGGAGTTGAATCAGATGTGAGGACTAAGTGCAACTTAAATAATCTCTTTTTTTTTTTGATGTGACATCTTTGAATATTGTTGTTTCAGAGCAAATAAAAAAATATTGTGGTCTAATTAGCCATTTCAGTAGGTTGTTTACTGGCTCTTTGAGGTCAGGAGTGTAGTTTCTGCAGTTCAGTTGATGCTATGGAGATATACTAGAGACCATCTGGGACAGGTTCTCGTTTGGCTATGCAAATTCACTTTCTTTAAAGTCAAAGGTACTTGGCTATATTTACTGCTGAAAAACAAACCCACTGAATATTTTGCTTGTAATGCTGCTTCTTTAGCAGAAGTCAGAAGGTACCACATTCAATGGTTGTCCTATTATAGTGCATTTAGTTACATGATGACATAATGGTTTTTTGTGAGACCCTTACTGGTTTTGTTTCCAACCAGGTATCTAATCAATGTGTTTTCTAAACTTTGAGGTTAAATGCATGTTCTTACATGTACTAACCTAGAGGTGCTAAATTCTACTTACGCTGTTTTGTCTGGACCTAAACCAAGTTCTCTTTGTGAAATCCTTCTGTGTGTTTAAGTTTTTATTTCTGAAGTGTCATGAATATTCAAAGAGAATATCCACCATATTCATCCACCAATGGGGGAAATGAGGCACAGAAGTAACTTGCTCAGTTGTTGGAATGGTCCCTTTATCTTGAATTCTCAGTTTAAGATGCCTCTCCTGATGTTTTATTCCCCCTAATAAACACCTCCTGCACTTTTGGGTGGTGCATTTGTTACTTTGCCAAATTTGTGTTCTTGCTTTGTGCTGCGTACATAGAAACTGAGGAACTTGCAATAGTAACGAGTTCTCTAAAATTTTGTTGGAGGAACTTGTATGTGATCAATTAACTAATGAAGCTGAGGTCCTGCAGGTGACAGCTCTTTTTTGCTGTAGCTCTGAATGATCTTGCTGTTGCTCTTTGGTCTGTGGAGTGAAGCCTAGGTTTGTGCAAAGAGTAGTAGCAGGTGAATTTCTGTTCATGATGCAGCAGTATGAAGTATACTTGAGTGCTGTTCAACTCCATTTCACATCCCTTTCCATGTCTTGATACTTCAGCTGTGAGTCAGTCTACATCAGTGTGATGTACTGTGTGCAACATAGTGGTTTTTCTTCTAAGGTTCTCTTCATTTTGAAGCTATTTGGTAGGAGAGAAGCTCCAATGATGTTGTGAGGACCTGCATCTTCCCAATAAATTGTTTCAACTCTGGGGTTGGACGCTCTTTCTCTGTAGCAAAGCTCTTTAGTTTATCCTAGAACACAAGGGATTCTCTGTTAGCAGTGGGACATAGAAATGGGGGAGGTTCTGTATTTCATTTCACGGTCTGTAGGTGATTATAAAATAGAAAGAGAAAGGGAGTCAGTACCAGATCCAGATATCTTGGCTGCTGCGCTCT
Source organism: Daphoenositta chrysoptera (assembly GCA_013397915.1). Classification (NCBI taxonomy): domain Eukaryota; kingdom Metazoa; phylum Chordata; class Aves; order Passeriformes; genus Daphoenositta; species Daphoenositta chrysoptera. The sequence continues at coordinate 260,493 of VZRO01005388.1, forward strand.
CTCCACTCCTATTCTGTCCACTTCTTTGTCCAGATTTTTACTTGAACTCACTCTGCATTTCATGCTGGCTGCTTTCTCCTTTCTCCCTGACCATGAGAATTAAAAGCAAAAGTCAGAGCTCTGAAATGGTAGTTTTTCTTTCTACATTTTCTGGTAGATCACTCCTAGACCATTCAGCATCTACTGGAAAACAGGCTAAGCAACAGCAGAAGATGCCCTTCTTTGCATCTGTCACTGACATATCCCTGACTTTGACAAATTTCTGCCTAACATGTCAGCAGAGTCCTCAAGTGGACTTCCACCTTCAGCATGCCTTGCAGGGACAGGTAAAATGATTGCTATGCAGAGATGCACTTTAAATTCAAGCAAGACAAACAGAACAGATGTGCCAGAGCATCTTAAAAGATTGCAGGAGCCTTCTAGTAGAAGGGAGAAGGATGTTTTGCCACTTAGAATTTTAGAAATGTTACTGGATTTGTAACTATTGCAGAATTTTAAACCTTGATGTGTTTAAAAGCAATTGAAAATTGCCTAGTTAGCCTACTTCAAGAAGGCCAACAAAATTGGTTGATCAGGCTGACTCAAAGGATCTACATCTTTCATAGAAAAATTAAGCAGAAAAGATCAAAAACATGTCTGCATATGAAATGCTTAGATATAAAACAATCTAACAGTGTTGAGTGGCACTGACGAAAAAACATGCTTGAGCAATGCTGCTATGCCATGTTGCAGTAAATGAAGTTTACAGGGCTATTAAATACATGCAGCAAATATTTGTTGATGGTTTATATTAGAAACACTATAACTTAGAGCTAATTATGTAGTTTTCGCTATTATTGTTGTTGTTACTATTGAGTTATGAAGATTAAAAGTTCATTGACCAAGGATTTAATGATCTAAAACATTTCTGATAATTTTATACCAGTCTGTAAAGATCTGACTAATTTATTAGCAATTGATGGCAACATATATAAATTTTCTTCTTAGACTACGCTACAATACAATTGGACTTAATGAATGGGCAACCTAAAAATTCCTAGATTTTCACTAAATTGTCAATTAAAAATTATTCTTCATGCTTCTTGGGCACATTAAAGCATTATATCTGATGAGGTGAAGCTAGTAGTACAATCTCTGTAAGTCGTCACCTCTGACTTCAAAATTAGGTGCATGTGATCTTTCTATATATGGTAGTTCAACACTCAAATATGGGCAATATTCTTTTGTGTGCTAGAGTATCAATATTGTTAAGTTTAAAAAATAAAAAAACCTTGTGTGTAAATGGAATGTAGCTATTTTTGTTAGTAGAATACACCTATGCGGTATTTAGTTTAAGGTTGCTTTTTTTCTGTGTTACTTGAAAAATTTCATTTCCTCTATTGTTTTATATCCAAGCAGTAGCTGTGTATAGGCATCGTGTTTTTCAAGGTATATCATTCCTTTATAGAAGTTGTATGAAGCTGAATATTGCTTGACAGGATTGTAACACTGTCTTTTGCCTAGAATGTAAGTAAACCAGATCCAGAGGTTTCTCTTGGAAATTAACACTTGGTGGGATCATCATGGCCACCATCTATTTTCTATTCTTTACCTGCACTAAGCTGTGATTTATCCCTTGGTCCAGTAGCCAAAAAGGTGCTTCAATATGCTGGAATTACCTTTCAGGCCATGACAATCTTACAGTTTATCTATTGAACAGGTTTGAACATGATTTGGAATTTTTTTTAATCCTGGGTCATTTTACTGATCCAAGTTAGAGATGCTACACAGTGGCACAATGAATGCGTGGTAACCTATTAGAAAGGAGCAGGCTGGGAATGAGCAGCTGGCTGCATGCAAGAAAGTAGTAAGGTGCTCTTATACCAATTTTATTGTCAGCAAAATTGGCAATATGGGACTTCACAGTTTGGACAGCAGTTCAACAGATACTTCAAGCTGCCATATACTGGCCAGAAGCAGAAATTCCTGTCCAGATGCCCATTCATGTACTTATTCTGATTTAACCTGTGAGATACCATATTTGTTTGAGGTAGTTTTTGGCCAGACCTGACTACTGATCTAGGTTCCCATCCCTTGACACAAAGTGTTAAAGCTGGAATTGGCAGGAATGATTAGGTGGGGAAAGGCAGAATGCTTCTTAGCAGCAGTCAGGCATTCATCTTTGATTTGATTGTCCCTAACTCAGAGTTTCTAGAGGAGTATTCTTTAATTCCTTGGAATAATCAGAACAACTCAGTGCTCAAATCCTTGCAGCAGCAGAGAGAGGAGGCATCGGGCTTGGTTTTTAATTTGTGGGCTTTTACCCCCTTGGTGTCTTTGGAAGTTACTGGTTTTTGGAGATATGGCTCCCATCTTCCAATAGTAAAGAGTGGGTGTTCTTGGTGACAGTGAAAGCTGCAAATATAAAATGCTGTGTTCCCTAAGAACGTTGGAATCTGTCTGCAGAAAAGAATTGTGTATGTTCCATCAACACCAGCTTTGTTGGGACTGTTGGTATGTTTGCTCATCCCACCTAGCTTTCTCCCTTGACCTCATGTTACCTGAGCTAGTAGTAGCTTCCATGCTTGAAAACGAAGGTCTAAGGACATTTTTAACTCTGCAGTGTTTTGTTCCTCTCAAGCAGAGTTGAGGAGATGTGTCGGTGGTCTATTTGTAGAAAGAAATCATCCTTTACCTCTGCTGCATCGTTTCTTCCTTATCATACCTGTGCCTTGCTTGGAGACATTTTAATTTATTCTTCTCTTGAAGCTGCATTTTGGTTGATTGTGAAGCTCTTTATTCTGGCTGTTGTAGTAGAGCAATACTCCTTTTAACTGCAGCTGTAATTCTTACCAGGATGTAGGAGATGGGTGTATTTAAGGCTTTGTACCAGTTGTGGCTTTGCTACCTGCTATCATTGTCTCAGAGGTTTGATGTTCTGTAGTACCAGTTAGGTGAAACAACTAAAAAGGTCAATTTTCTAGATTATTGTGGATTTATCACAGTAATGTCCTCTAGCAGAAGAGGAATGAAACACCTCTTTTCAGTCCTTCACAGTATTTTTTTTGTCAGAGGTGGCTATTTTAGGGAGTCACTTGTTATTGAGAGTAGTTATCTAAATGTAATTTCTATTTTTAGATAAAATATTTTTTTTTTCAGAAGTACTATGTGCTAGTTTTACTTTGCAAATCTGATCAGTTCTATTTAAATACAGATTTTGGAACATAATCTTGAAGATTTAAAAAACTGCCTCTATATGTAGACTTGGATGAGTTCAGCAGCTTATCTCACTTGCAGAACTGTCATCAGCTTTGAAAGTTAGAGAAGTAATATTAGGGACTGGATTTCATCCATCATCTTTTTTGAATCTGCCTTTTTATTTTATGGTGGCAGTAAAATGGTTAAGCAAATATAGAGATGAGAATTTACTCACTACCTAGCTGAATTTTCACATCTGGTGTTCAGGGGAAACTGAACGATTTCAAATGCTCGGTGCTCACTGCTCCCATGGCTGATCTGTATTTTTCAAAATGTGGCTGATTACTTCACTGTCTGAAAAGGGGGCTGTCTGTCTAAATTTAAATTACAATGCTATTTTTTTTTTTAATCTGAGCCTCTAAAAACTGCTCTTACGTCTTCACTCTGCCATAGGTAGATGCCATATTCAAAAACTGACTACAGGGAAGAAAATCTTGGAAGGAAAAATAAAAGCCAAACCAGTTGTAAGATTTTTTATAATGTCCTATCAAATGTAAATGCATTTTCAATTACATTTTTCAATCTTTGACCCTCTTTTCAGTGGGAAATAGCAAAACCTCAATCTACAATGAAGGAATTTCCTATTCTGGAAAAACACTTATTCTGTCTGGTTTTGGTTATCTGGAAATACCCCAGTTCTAACTTGATTTGCTATCTTGTCTGGAAGAGCATAAAGCTCACAGAAGTCACCTGTCTTAAGAATTAAGGAATTTATTAAAATGCATTTTCTGTACGTACTGATTTTATTTATGACCAGGCTTTTTGTATTCTTATTTTCTTGTATATTATTTGAAAATGCATTGCATGTCAACAAGTCACTCTGCTTGGCTTGAATCTTTAAGCAAGAGTGGAAACCTTGATCAGGAAGTGTTTTCCCTAATTTTTTCCCTATTAATATGTAATTAGAAGATTAATACAAGAGATATTAATGCTTGTCTTTAAATTTAAACCTTTAAGTACCATTCATATTTTCAGAGCTTTATGATCTTGACATTCTCTCCCAAAGAATTAGAAAATTAAGTATTCTGCTCTTAATAGATGTAGGATAGAGGGATTTAAATTCTAGAAATGACATTGTATAATATTGTAATAATAATCACTAACAAAAATATTAAAATATTATATACTTAAAGAATAAATACTTAAGCAGCATGGGGTTTTGTGTGGTTGGTTTTGTTTGGTTTGGTTTTTTTTTTTTTTGTGAAGAACTTGTTTACATGTATATACAAGAAAACCCAACCTCATATTTCTTGGAAGAGAGCAAGACAAATGTAATTTTGGATAAGTATTTAAAAAATCCAGCCAGCCACTAAACAGTTTTATGCTGTACTTCCCTTGTGGTTCTGGCAGAATTACTTTTTTTTTTTGAGTAGCACCATGCATAGTTTCTTTCCTCATCCAGGATCAGACTCTTGGTAGAAAAAAGAAATTAAGCTGTGTAGTAGAAAGAATACCTGATTTCTTAAAGCATTTATTAGGGGGAATTATTTTACTTGCAAAGCTAATTCACATTGCCTTGGCAGTGAGCACTGTTCTATTCACTGAAAACAGATCAAAGAACTAGCTGTAAACAAAGGTTAATGATAAGGTGCTGGAGGAGCTAAATGAGGAAACAATAGTTAGAAGGGTGTTGCAGGACTTGGTGTTAAATTAGTCGACATGTAGTCTTCATTAATCTAAACCAAGAAATAAACAGCATTTTAATTACATTTATGAACTAGCTCAAAATTCAGAGCTGCTCTGAGGAAAAATAATTAGAAGATATAGCATGTATGGGGAAACCATTCATGGCATTAAATTTAGTCTAATGCATAGTTCTACTCAAAAGGAAATGAGGAGTAGAAAAATTTTAGGAGAAGGGTACAATAAACCCCGAAAAAGACTTAGGACTTGCTACATCTGCTCCTCTTGCAAGGAGGTTTTTTTCAAGCTTTTACCTTATTTTGGTTGGTGAAAAAAAATGGTAGGAGGAATTACCAAAAGCATTACATCATGGAAATTGCAGCTGCAAGAGTGAGCCAGGAAATCTATGGGCAAATCCCCTTGCAGGCAGTGTATCAAGATGTGCTTGAACCAAGCAGCTTGCAAAGAAGGGAGAAAATGCTGTTCAGAATACTCATGTGCTAGGACAGTAAAGGCTTTCCACCTTTCTAGCTTCTTAATGTGGTAGTTAGAATGAAATTTGCATCTGCTTTTTTGTTTGTTTGTTTTGTTTTCATATGGGTATGAAAGGACTAATTTCTGTCCCATCAGAGCCAGGGTGTTGAGTTTCGGCTTGTAATAAAATCCTTCAGAGAATGAACCATCTATTTAATTTTATACCGACCTTCTACTGACTGTTACTTCTCATGTACTTGAATTCTCATTCTTCAGGCTTTTTAATGTACTCTTTTATAATAAATCCCTTCATAATAGTGCAAAGAAAGTATTTATCCAGAAGCTGGACATTGCAAGTTCAAACGTGTATTTTTGGATCTCTCAAAAGACATCAGTGACTTCACTGCTTTGGGTTACTGCACTATCATTATATATGCTTATATTTCAGGGTTTTAATTAGAAAAAATGAAGCTTTGTGTTTCTTTTGTGGTGCATCTCTACCAAGTAGCCTAGCGTTAGGAAATGTAAAAACAGGAAATTGACCTGTGTTTTCTATTAAATGTTAACTTAAAACAGTTGTCTGGTTTTCTGTTTTCAACCTAACAGTTCTGTAATGATGTTGGCATTGCAGATACTGCGGTATTGCCTTGGTGTGTGGAAACACTGGTTCTTATGTATACTTCACAGCTGGTGAAAGAGCTGTGTATACAAATAAGCTCAATGTTAATATTCCTTCAGGGGTTTTTTAACATTCTCTACCATCTATTAATATTCCTTTATTTTTTCCAATCCACTCAAAATAATTTTCTAGGTTGCTCTTAAAAATAGCTGGGGTGAAAGCAAGTGGAAAAAAAAAAAACAGTTGCTGATAGACAATCTTATGGTTTGAAAGTTATGCAGCTGTGACGGATCTTGCAAAGCTTAGCTACAGCTTAATTTGCAATCTTATTGCAAATATTTAGTGCTAATTGAGATGTGACACGATGTGTGGTCACCTGAACCTAAAACTTGCTAGTAGTTCAAATGTCAAAAGCATATTTAGAGATAGCCAGTCATCTTCTTTCCTTGTGTGTACCTCTATGAGGAAAAATTTAAAAATCACTGTTACCTGTGTTCTTATTTGCTTTTTTGTTTTGTGTTTTGTCTCTTGTAGGCATCTATACTGTGTCAGGCACAGCAGGCCTATAGGGACTACTGTATGAGTATAATGCAGACATATGATGGAGTACAGCTGAAGAGTTACTGAGGCTGGAGTGCTGCCCTTGTCAAGTGATTCAGTGCCTCTATTGGTTTTTGATTTTGCTGCACAAAACTTGCAGTGTGGATATCCCTGCTCCTGAGTAGTTTACGATGTACAGCACAGTATTCAGGGTGCATTTTAATGTGACTGGGGTGTCATGTGAAATATGGTGAGCCATCGCATTACGTCATGGGGGAGAACGGGCCAAGGGGATGGGTTACTTAGTACATTTTGTTGCTTTGAAACCAGAGGTTCTTCAGTAGTTTGTCACTAGGACAAAAAATGGGGGAAGGGTTCCTGTGGAAGAGTTAAGGGCAAAGGCTTTAAGGTTTGGTGGTATCTACAGAAAAGTCCTGTGACTCCAGATAGTAGTGCAGACAGTCTCTGCTTGTGGCATGCCAAGTTCTTTGGGAACTATGCTTGGCGCAAATCCATTTGTGCATAAATCTCTCTTTTCCCCGGGGAGAGGAGAAAGTACTGCAAAAACTGGTATGAAGAACCACATCAGCTAGGACTTACCAGGACTCATAGAGGAGAAAATAAGTTTCTGTTCCTCTTTTAACAAATACACTGTTAGCCATATCTGACATACATTTTTTTTTGGTGTATCTATTAGCTGCAATAGATAGACAGAGTAGATGGAGTCCCAGGCTGCCTGCAGCTGCCCCGTGCCACTGCATTGTCTGTTGTGCGGACTCAACTGTTTGTGCAGCTGTGCAGTAAAACGATTCTGCTGGAACAGGCAAGACTATATATTTATAATTTGTCTATATATTACAATATTTATGCATTTGTTTGAGCAGCAGGCTATTTTTCAGCTGGATCAATTACCTTGCTCCTGACATGGCCTCCCACGCAGCTCTGCCAGCGTACTGGGGAGCCAAGGCCCAGGAGGATGAGCCCAGCTGCCAAACGCCTGGACTTGCAGTGATTGCAGAGAGGAGGGTGCTGGTCTGAAATGGAAATGAGAGCATGTCAGAACCCCTTGCTGCTTATTCACACCTCTGAAATTATTATTATTCTCCATGTCCCTCCATGGAGAAGTTATGTGGCTTTCAGAATTGCTGTTGGATTTTCTAACTTGAGAGGGAATGCTGGGCTAATTAATTATCTAACTTAATTGAAGTATGTTGTGTAATGTATCACAGTAGTTAGTATACAGAGGTTGTGGTTGCATTAAGAGTATTTTAATATCATTTTTTCCCCCTGTGGTTAGCCTCATGACCAGTTTTTTAATCTGTTGTCTGGTGTCTAAAATCAGACTGCCCTGTCTATCAGAAATGTAGGAGACTTCTCTTTCATAAGTGCTAAAGAGAATGGGGTAAATTACTGTGTGTTAACTGTGCAGTATTACAGGTGGAGAGTTAGCTCTTGTGCAATTACTGCAAGGCTATTGGCATGTGGCGATGGCATCTTGGGATAATTTAGCCCTCTCTCAGCTCTATGATTCCTAAAAGTGAAGCAGGGTAAAATAGCCTGATTGTGGAGTGTCCATCAACTTTGTTTAGTTTATGATGAGCTTTCTAGCTTGGCTTCCAAAGGAAATTAATCATGCCATATTTCTGTCCTGTAAATTTCTGTCCCTGTAAATCTAATGTGTCTTGACCATTGCGAGGAGAAGATTATAAAATCTCAGAGAACTTCCATGTAAATAGGTCCTGCCCAGGACAGGAAGATGCTATTTGAGTTCCCTCTCGGGCAAAGGGTGCAGCATAAGTTTGTTAGACTTGAGAAAATTCATATGGGAGAAACAGATGTTATGAACTCAACAGAAAAGCTATACCCAGGGCATGTCCTGTATTGTGAGCCGAGGAGGAAAGTTGTAAGAAACAGGATTTGGTTGCTGCTGTTTTTGTTTTCTTTCTGACTTGTGATGCTCCTAGCATCACAACATCAAGCTGTAGTAACTCCTTGGTAACCAAACTGCAAGACTTTCAGAGATGCAAACGTGAAACGATCCTGCAGGTGACTGGTGAGGCTGCAATTGCACAGGGAACAGTCAGGCTCCATTTTGGATGCCTGACTGTTGCTATTCTGAGTTCCTGTACGCTGTGCGATGCTGCTTAACTTCCTGCTGTTTTCAAGCTACTTACATGATCAGTCCTCGGCTTTTTTCAAAGCAGCTGCTCTTGTGGCGTGCTTCCTTTCTGTCGGGAGAGCGCACAGTAACAAAGCCACGTTTTATTCCCTGGTGGGGGGATGTCGTTCTGTAAGTATGTTAGAGCCTAGTGCCAGGAGAAGGCACTGGTCAACTGCTGCAAACTAGCCGGTCATTTTGTCTGCTCCAAACCATAGCTCTCTAACTCCGAGACATTTTGTGTCAAAATCTGTGAGGAAGTTTGAATTAAGATTGAAATGGAAGGACAAGGGAGACGATAACTAGCCTGCTTCCTTATTGATTGAAAAACAAAACAACAACCAAATTGCCTTCTCTGCTGCTTGTTAAATGCCTTTTAAAAATATGCCATTCTTGTAGTTCTTCTCTAACTGCTGCTGCTTGCTTTTTATCCGGGAATTGCTTGCTGCTACACGGGAAACCCAGATGTTTGCAAAATGTGAAGTAATACATCTTGAGTTGTAAACAAAAGAGAAGCTTGATTTCACCTGCCCCCCGCCCTGCCTGCTTTAATTTAACTAACCTTTCTCTACTACCTGTGCAAGATGAGTGTTACACTGTTCAGGCTGATACTTTATTCTTGAGAAGAAACATGTTTGTCCCATGTTTGTCCCAATAGAGAATTTTACTGATTTATGCTCTTCTGATGGAGAAGGTGAGATATGATGGAAGGATACTTTTAAAACTTCCAGCTGAGTGAGGCTGAGAGAAAAAAGGAGTAAAGGAGTTAAAGAAATAATTCATTTCAGTAATGCTGTGGTTTTTTGGTTCATCTCACTGCATCTCATTACAGGTTAAGTTCATATTTGGGAATAAATGTTTTAAATTTCTTGGGGATTTCAAAAGCTGTCATAGAGCAAATCAGATTTCCAGTTCCTACTGTTGTGCTACCAACAGCTGATTAGATGGAGCTCCAACTGGAGCCTGTGGATGCTTTAGTTAATTGCCTCAAGGGACTCTAAGGGATATTGTGTGATATATGTATGTACCTGGTGCTCCATCCTCGGGTTCTTGCTTGGTTTTGGTAAAGAGACTGGTTTGAGTACAGTGCTGCTTGTACATACTAATGTGGATTTGTCAGGCTGCTTTAAGTTGTTGCAAATGAAAGAGCAGTCTTCACCATAATCTTTGTTTTGCCTATTGTCTGCTTGCTTTTAAGTCTGTAATAAAAACACTGATTTAATATTTTCTTTCAGTCTCCAGAGGGTGCTGAAGGCAAGGATGCAGCAAAAGTAACTAAACAAGAGGCAAGTATATATATGTTTAATTTGTTTTGGCATGTAATTATTTAACTGGAGATCTGCAGTCATGTATATCAGAAGATTATGCATTTCTCTGGCATTTCTAGTGAGCTGTTTTCATTGGGAATAAAGACAGTAAACCACATTTGTACCCTATCTGGCTTTACTTTGTCTTGGTGTACTGAGGATTTATACAACTTATTAGTACACCAAATAAATTTGAGAAAGTTTTAGGGCTTTGATAGACAAACTCTGGTGGATCTTGTGGCAGTTGTGTATTATGTTGCTGCCTGGAACTGTTGCTCTGTCTCTAGTGGGTTGGCAGAAGAGGTTTAATGCACACACCTCAGCCAGTCTACTTCAAAACTATTCTTAGCTTAAGGGACTGATGGGAGGGTGTCTTGAATTAAGATACCAGACTCTAAACTGGAGCAGCTGACACATTTGTGTGTTTCCTTTGACTGGATTTGTTTAAAGGACACAGTACATTCTGTCAGAGAAGGCAAGAAGACAGCTGGTGATATCTTGATATCCACAATAAAGTTTGCTAGTTTATTTTTCACAGCTCTTAATGTGAATTTAAAAAACAGATAGAGAATTATGAGAATTTGTTTTCTTAGGTTGCCTTATTTTGTGGCAGATAAATTTAAATCAGGACTTTGAGAAGAATGGGAGAATATTTATTTGCTCTGCTTGTAAATCTTTGAGCATATTTGATCAGGAAAATAGCAAGTAAACTATAGCCAGCTCTGTAGTGTATTTGCATGTAAAGAGCACTTTTTGGTAAGGTTCCCCAAACAGGTTCCTAAAGAAACTAACTTGGATGGAAGATCTTTCTAAGAATTTCTAACATACTGACTTACGAGAAGAGAATAGAGGAGTGGAGGTTAATTTTCATAATGGAGGAGACTGTGAGTGGAGTATTGGAAGGATTTGTCTTTGGGCTTGTGCTGCTGAATATATTTGTTAATGATCTCTAGAAGAGGTACTAAAGACATGATGAAGTTTGCTGAAGTTTACAAAAGTTGTTGGGGTAGTCAGAAGTGAAAGAGGCTGAGAAGGCTGTTATGTCACTGATAAATAAGTGATAAAATATCAAAAGAAATACAATATGGAGAAATGCAAAATAATACACAGGGGGAGGGGAAGACCCAGTGGTGGTCACCAGGTGAGCTGTTAATCAGGGGAGAGATTGTAAAATCACAGTGAATAGTTACTAGAAAATGTCAATAGTTCTAAACAGAACATAAACTAGAACATAGGAAAAAATGCTAAAGAACAGAGTAAGCATCAGTGTATCACAAGATTAACTTCTTGTGCTCTCAGATGTGGGACTACTAAATGAACCTCTCCTGATAGATGCCATGATAGAATTAAAAGGATACCAAGTACACTGGGACAAATAGAGGACATAGAGCAGCTTTTAAAACAGGATGAACAACCCAAACTAAAAAACCAAACAACAGAGGTTTTCCAGGATTCTTCATCTTTTATATAATGTAGTTGTGATAAAATAATTAGTAACACAAAGAAAGGCAGCTAGGGAATCACTCTTCGTGAAAGCCATAAACAAGAGGAATCTAATGAAAGTAAGAGGCAAGAAGTTAAAAGGAGAGACAGCAGATGGGGGAGGTTTTGCTTTTTATTTTCCACACAGTGCATAATCCCATTATGGAACTCATTGACACAGGATGTTATGGAAACTGAAAGTGTAAATGAGTACTAGGTTATTAGACAGATTTGTCTAGAAAATAACCCTTGGGGACTATTTAAACACATGATGTGTATATGATATGCAGGTTGGAAAGTTGGCAACTTTAGATTGCCAGAAGCTGGTGCAGTAGGAGAGTGCAGTGTTGTTCTGTCTGCTCCTTTTCATAGACTCTTTCTATAGATGTTTCTAGTGGGCCAGTGGCAAACAGGCTCTTGGGTGAGCTGCTAATTCCTGGGTTGGTACAGTTGTTTGGAACGGACAGAGGTTCCCAGAGCACATGAAAATGTGACCTTTGCTGACTTGGCTCTAGTTCCCTCCTTATAATCAGATAACACAAAATACATACAAACTCCAAATGAGAATTAAAATTACTTAGCTGTCAAGGATTTTTTTAAGAACTTACAGTTTATGCTGACTTTTTAATGGCAAACAAGTCATGGAACAGGAACAGTTGGGAGATAAGGGAGAGAATTACAACTTACCTAAATCAACATATTATCCTTTTAAAAGTAGATACTAGCAAATAACTTCAGTTCCTGAATGTTAAGGGGTAGAAATAACTGGTTAAGAAAGCAGATTTGTAAAAGATGATACCTTGAGTCAGGAGTTCTTTGACTACCTGACCAACTGAAATGCTTTGTTTATCCTGTTGTAAAATAATGCTAGGCTGCTTCTTAAGCAATTGATATGCTAAATTGCCAAGAAAGGAGAGATTTACTTTTTTGCTGTTAATGATGCATAAATATTTCATAGCTGAAAATATGTTTAGGTATTTTTTGACTTCTATTTTGCTGGATGCAGATTTGAACTATTCACTACTTTCCACTAAGAATTCTTGAATGGCTCCAATGAACACAAATTACTGCATTCTTCAGATATTAACAAGAGCTTTTTCCTGTTGCAGGATGTTCAGCCCTGTTTTTTCAGCTCAACTTAAGAAGTATTTTTGATTCTGAGTTATTTTGGATATTTGGTGCAGTTTAGTTCTCCCTTTGTTTTGGTCACAGGTGTAATTCTAGTTTTATGACATAGACCAGACTTTAACTCAGTTTATTAACCATGCTGCCCTGTAGCCCGAATCTGTTTTAATTAATACAAAAATACTGTAAACGAACTAACAAGCTAACAACTATTTTTAAGACATCAGTAATAAATTTATGACAAAGAGCAGGATGAAATAAAATTTAATAGGGAAAGTGTGTTGAAGTGATAAAAAAGCTGGAGAGAAGCAGAGTATCTGGCTCAAGTCTTTTGAGATTTGTGTTTAAATAGAAGAAATAATTTCTCCCTCTCATCCTGCAGCTGCCTTTGTGCACCTGGACTCTCAGAGCGAGTGTGTGGAGAACTGAGGAAGTGGAAGGACTTAGTTTCATGTTTTGAAATTTTAGTGCACTGATATCCTCTAAAGAAGGATGTTAACTTTATTCAGCTGTTAATCAGATGGTATTTGTACCCACTATTACAAGTAACATCTGCTAGATTCTAAAAACATAATTCTAAGTATGTATGAAAAAGGATCAGAGTCCTTTGCACAGGTAGTCAAGCTTAACTGGATTTGTGAACCTTTCACAGGGCAGGAAGGGACTCAGAAGCAGTTGTAAAAGGGCGTGTGTATGAGGTATTTAACTGTGTGGAGATTTAAATGTTACCATTCCTGAACAACTTTTATTTCTAACTTTCACATCACTTTGTCCCTTTAAAATTTTCAGTGTCCAAGGTGAGGAGGATGTGAATTGTGTTTGGTAATAGACATGCCTATATTATGCTGTCCTGTGAAATGACTTGATAGTATGTTGCTTTGGATACTTTCTCCTGTAAGTCTGTAAAAATGTTCATTTTTTTTTTCCCTGTAGCCCACGAGACGATCAGCAAGACTGTCAGCTGTAAGTATGTATAGTACCTCTTGGTATATTCTTTTCTAAGCACATATGGTTTCTCAGACCAAACAGGTTTTTTACGTTTTGCTTGATTCAATTTTTATTCTTGCTGAGGGGTATTTAAGAACTCTAGCAATGAAGTTATCTGTGTTTTCTTGGTTTCAGGTTTTCAGGTTGTTCTGACAAAAGATATATTTCCCCACTTCAGTGCAACACTGTCTGCTAGGTGCAGTATTGACTTTGTATCATTTTGCAGGCTGATGTTAGTTGTGGAAATGCAGCTACTTTTCTGGAAAGAAGAAGTTTCAAGGACTTCATTTGATGCCACTGCCAGCACTTGGTTTTAGTTCCTCTCCTCTGTTAGAACATAGCTGACGGGCGTTTTTTTAGTAGTTACTGCTAATCTCCGTGTTTTACTCCTAGAATGACCCCCAAATTACTTTCACTTCTAGATGAGTGAACTAATGCAAACAGGTGTGTACAGAGAGGAGGTGCATTTATGCATTAGGGTTTTTCAGACTTTTTCTAGATGCATACTATTGAGCAGGAAGTAAGGGAAGGTGTGGGGTGGAGGGGGAAGCAGGGTGTGGAGGAGGCTGACTGGCTTCTCTGGTGGTGTGCCTAACATGTTGTGCAACTAAAAATGTTTTATAGAAACCTGCTCCACCAAAACCTGAACCCAAACCAAGGAAAACAGCAAAGGTAAATACTCTTTCTTTTTAGTTACCATCGTTTTAGCCAATAGTAACCAAGTATATTCCTTCCTTGCATTGCAAACATTTTAATTCACAGCTTTTTTTTTTTTTTTTGAGGCTTGGGCTCCCCTGCCCTCTCTGCAGCTCCCTGCCCCCCCCTCCCTGGAAAAAACCCACGAATTAGATCATTCTTTTCTTTCTGTTCCACCCCTTCCTGGCCTCATTACTGGCCCAAAGAAAATGTCTTGCCTGTTTGTTATGCAGACCGTGTTGGTTTGTAGTGAATTGCTAGTTTAAGAAAAATTTTTACCTTTACTACACCTTTCCTGAAAAGTACATGCTTGGTTGAGTAAACTCTACCTGAGACCTAGCAATTTCTACAAAAGCATTTGAGATTACTCTGTGTCATTCTGTTTCCTTGTCTAGAGGTGCAGTACTTCATTTTGTACTGAGAAACTCTTATCTGTTCTTGAAGCCTGGCTGTTGCTGAGAATGCACAATTATAATTAAAGGTGAAATTAAATATATTTAAATTGAATGGTTTGGGTTTTCTGGGCCAGTTACTGTCAAATTAAAATCTTATTAGTGTTTGAAATACCTTTTCAGGATTTCTGCATATAAATCATGTACTTCAGAAACTGTAGATTTATTTGCGCCTAAGGGGAATGTTGAATAAGAGCAATTGCTTTATTGGGGAAAAAAGCCCTCATGCTGGACACTGAGTCTAGCACTCCTCACACTTCCATTTTTCAAGTCCTTTTATTGTCATCTCAGTTGGGCAAGTGCCAGGATACAAAGTCCACTTGTGAAAGTAAAACTCTTGACTTGAAACACTGTTTGATTTATCAAATAAAATTACCAGTAAGGTCTTGCTGAGTCCATCCTGCTCCCCTCTTAAAAAGAGTATTAATAAAGAAGGGAATGTGGTAGCTTCTATGGCTTCATGTACCTTTGGGATGAGCTCAGTATTATGGACTCAGTCTAAGTTGCATGAGAGACATTTGAAGCTTATTTCGGGTGACTCGAATCCTATATGACATTACTGTAAGTAACTTTTTAATACAGTAATCTTTTTTTTTCCAAACCTAACTGGATCACGTTTTAAGGAGTATATTAATCTTGGTCTCCTAAACAGAAAAAGCAAGTGTGTACTCTGAACTTGCTAGTAAACAATGGAAGATGGTACAGCCTTGAGATAATTCTTATTGTTAAAAGCTTGCATGTTACGAATTTACTAAGTCAACTCCTTAGTTTGTTCTTCCATAGGTAAAGAGAACTATGCTCATACCACCTGTAAGTTTCCAAATTAAACACCACAGCTGCTATGTAGCATTGAAGCTGAGGGGTGGAAGGAGTAGTTCAGGCTGCCCTGGAACTGGGATTACTGGTGCTGTCACCTCACTGCCCCACTCCTGTGTGGGGCTCAGTGGGGAAAGGTAGTTAATGAAGGAAGGCAGACCTTAATATCCCTGTTCACAGCTATTATTGCCATTTTGCATGGCAAATTTGGAGCAAATGATTGCATGAAAGATACCCAGTGTTTATCAGAACTACTTTAAATACTAATGTAAAATAGTAAATATAATACCATTTAAATTTTTATCCCATTGCTCTTTAAATACTTAACCTATGTCTCCTCTAACCTTTAGATCACAAACATAAATAAGTACATAGAGAAAGGATTTATAAAAAAGTAGTAGACTTCATCATTGGAATAAAGAGCAAATCTCAAAATGAAAGTTTGGCTGTTAGAATAGTTCCTTTTGATAAATTTTCTGCTTTGTGTTGCTGCAGATGGAATTTTATCGGTGTTTGCCTCCCTAGTGTGTTGGCTGGTTCTTTCATTGACATGGAATGACCATCACAGATGTTATCAAAGTAACAAAAGGACAGCCAACAAAAAAGCTTAATTTTAAAAATCTAATTTTATATTTTGTGTTAATTGAAAGTGTAGTGCTGTAGTTACACAAACAATGGGGTGTTTGTGCTTGGCTGAATAAGCTTTCAATATACTGTAATTGGATTTGTTCACACAGATATCCTGTATATACCACATAGGTCAGCTCTACCAAAATAGTCTGATGTGGTTTTGTATCCCTGAAAAAACTTAGCAGAAACACTAAAGATGTAGACACCACCATTTTCTAGAAATGTTGAGTGTCTATATAACTTACGTGGATTTACAGTTTCCAGGTAACCTTTAGATGGTTTTCTGTTTCAGTCCAGCATGTGCAGCTTGCCAAGACTTGCTGTTTAGTTCATGTGAAAGTTTTTTTGATAAAAATGCAGGGTTCTGGCTACTCATACAACATCTATGGCCATGTTTTTAATCTTCTGTCAGAAGGAACCTGGAACAAAGGCCAGCAAAGGTGCTAAAGGGAAGAAGGATGAAAAGCAAGAAGCTGCAAAGGAAGGTACTACACCATCTGAAAATGGTGAAAATAAAGCTGAAGAGGTACTTTCCACACATACCTCCTGCTGATTGAATCAGTAATATTTAATTATTCAGCCTTTCAGACATTGTTAGCATGTTCATAATGTTTCTTTTTATTGCCCATAATGTTATTGCAGATTCGCATCTCGCTCAACTGTTAGTGTTTCAACATCCAGAGGTGCCCCACCCAGCACACTGTCAGTAAAAGGGCAGATTGAAACAGTGAAAGTTAAGGGTGCGGTAGAGCATTCAGCATGTGTGCAGTGAATAGAAACAGGTGGTAGTGTGGTGCTTTTCAGTGTGAAGGATGGAAGCTGACAGGTAAGGCTTGTATTGCTTTTGGAAAGCTGGGACCGATGAGTTGAGAAAAGTGTGTGATGCACCTGTTCCGGTTGTGTAAATGTTGTATGGACACAGGTTTGGAACTGAGCTGTTGCAAGTAAGAAATCAAAGGAGTGAGGATAGCTTGGGCATTTAGGTACATAGTAGCAATTCACTATAGTAATTTCATTTCTTTCTTTCTTCTCCACAGGCTCAGAAAACTGAATCTGTAGGTGACAAGAATGAATGAAATACCATGAAAATTTTGGGTTGATTTTATGTACCTCTTGGACAACTTTTAAAAGATATTTTTATCAAGTATTTTGTAAATGCTAATTTTTTTAGGACTATGATAGTTGACATATTAAACTGTATATGAACATTTCCCTTCTCATAACAGTGCTTTTAGAAACTCCCATTGTTGCCAAGTAATATAAATATCAACTTAATATTGCAAGGTATGTGTAAAATTGGATCAGCATTCCATACACTTGCTTTAAGAAATTATGTCTTGTGCATATGGTGATGTTTTTACTGTGTGTATTTGAATTTTTCATGCAGTTTTTCTAGAGCAATAATCAGTGGTGCTTTTGTACTTAGGTTTTATGTGATTTTAATGAAACATGGATAGATGTGGCCACCTGCTGACTATTTTGGGTTCTTTTAATGGATTAAAATAAAAGGTCTCCTTGCCTGCAAAACTAAAGACTCCTAATGTTTTCTCTAAATCTGAGGAATGCCTTACTCATATCTTTGACTGTTACAAGGAAGACTAAATGATTTAGTAACAGTTGTTTTGCATGTGGTGTTTGCTTTTTTTGCTGATGTCTGATTAAAAACCACCCACACAAGAGTAGCAAACTGGGATTTTCAGTGGCCTACAACTTAAGGGATTCACAGATAAATTCTTCACAGATACATGCATCAGATACACTGTCACGGGGTGAGTAGAGCTGCCATACTCTGTCAGGATATTGTGTCTTCAGTGAGCTATCAGTACAGAACTAATTGTTTGATTGATAGAGACATACAGTAATTTAAAAGTAGCTTTGTTTCTCCCCCACTCTCTTTTCATTAATGTGCATTGTAGTCTATGGAAACCTTTCTTCCTATCTGTAGCCTCA
Source organism: Daphoenositta chrysoptera (assembly GCA_013397915.1). Classification (NCBI taxonomy): domain Eukaryota; kingdom Metazoa; phylum Chordata; class Aves; order Passeriformes; genus Daphoenositta; species Daphoenositta chrysoptera. The sequence goes on from VZRO01005388.1 coordinate 278,589, forward strand.
AATATAATATAAATAGTAATTACTGTTCTGCTTCAGCTGAGGACAGTTGCTAATACATTGAAATCGCTGTTAAACAGTGCTGTATATTTGGTACCTGGTAGAAATGGAACAATGAAAGTTATTTTTGAGGTGATTGTGGTGTTGTGGTAGATTAGCTAATGATTTTTTAGTGTCCATGTTTCAACTCTGCAGCACATTCTAAATACCTTTTATGATTTTTCTCCTTCTCTTTTCTCTAGGGGTCCTGGTGTTTCTATTGTTACTTCTGGGATGGGAGGGATGAAAGAAAAGATGTTCCCTGTTCTTCAGTAGCATTGATTTGTATTGGTCAAGTGGTAGCCATTATGTCTGAGGATACCTTTTGCTTGTTTAAATCAATAAATAAATGACTGTTGCCTGACCTAGCATTCTATTTATTCTTTGGGAAGAAATCTCTAGTTGCCTTTTCTAATTACAACCAAAAAGAAGCCAAGCATGTCTACACTTAAAAATTGAAGCTTGTTTGCTAAAACTCTCTCTGCTAGCTAGAATAGGAGTTAAGACCTGCATTGATATAAATGTCACTTACACTTTTTCGATAGGCTTGCTACACCCACAGAAGAGGAGGCTGTTCTCTGCAGCATGAACTTAGTTTTGTAAGAAAATTTAAAATAATTCTCTGCTTTTGGCAATGGAAGGCAGAGGGCTATAACAAAAACTGTGGACAATGAGAAGGAAGCCCTTAGTGTTACCCAGAGATATGTGTTTGGTAATCCTGCACAGTACTTCTGATTTGCTTTCTGATGGACGCTGTTGAAAATCTATTAAAAACTATGCTTGTGGGAACTTGAACTGTCTGAACTTCTTCACAGAATGATCAAACTGCTATTTCTAAGCATTTTTTCAATTTATGGGTTTTGTGTTCCTCTGTGTGTATATATATTCTCTGATCATTATGTGTGGGATCACCAAGAGATTAGTTGCACAATCCTATCTAGACGCTTGAAAATCTTGAAATGACCTTTAAACTTAGATTCTAACTTAGGCATGAACATCAGAAGACACACTTCTCTGGACAGGCTTATTTAAGGAGAGCTCTTTAGTAAATGGCTAAAAGGTGGGCAAAAGTTGGGTCCTTAAACTAATTGCACAATATCTTGACCTAGTAATTTTGGCACAAAATTCTTCTGTTGTCTCAACCGGATTAGGAGATTGAGCTCAGTGCCAGAATTCCATTGGAAGCATTTAACAAAAGATCCACTTGGCTAAAGTGCAGTGAAACACACTACCCTGCTGATTCACTTAACATTTCTGATTTTTCAAAAGTGCTTTGTAAATGTCATGCTTACCTATATTTTTTCTCTACATGTCAAGTTCTCAGAGAAATCTTCAAAGCACTGTATCAGGTTCTAGAACATATTTATAAAATTAGATTGGTCACACATTCAGACATATGTAGCAAGAGTCTTCGTGGGCAGGTGGTGATCTGCAGAGAACCTTCAGGAAGTATGTAAGTATTTATAGTTTTGAAGTGGCAGTTGGAGTGCCAGGTGTTACATCTCTGCCATAAGGAAACTTGTATCATCAGTATTTAATGACTGACTGCTTCACACTTGAACACAAGGTTTGGAGGGATCCCTGAAAGCAGTGTTTGTTCTTTGTGGGATGTAACAGATGGGTAACTCAAGGTACATTAAAAAAAATGGGAAGGTGTCCGGGTTTCAGCCAAGGACAGGGTTAAAGTTTTGCAGTCGCTGTGAGGGGGTGGAGCCTGGAGCTGTGTGGGCATGTCTAAGACCCAAATGTTACTCAATACCCTCTCTCCTCATCACCAGGGTCCCAGGGTTGGGGAAAAGGTATTCTGTCTCTTCCAAGGAGAAGCATGTCCCTTTCCAGTGGTGGGTTTAGGGTTCAATGTTTCATTGTCTTGGGCTTGGTGAGCATTTTGTGGGTAAATCACCCACTCTGGGTACACTTTTGTCATTAGTATTGTTGCTGTTACTGTTTGTTTTCTTATGTCATTGCTGTTTCCAGTAAATTGTTCTTATCTCAACTTGTGATCTTCACCTTTTGTGCCTCCAATTTTCAACTCCATCCGTGCAGTGGGAAGGAGGAGGGGAAGTGAGGAGAGTGAGCAAGTGGCATCTGGCTTGGGAGAGTCTCAGTGGGGGCACTGAATTGGGGAGGACCATTCCTAAACCACGACAGAAGGATAGACAGTTTTTTAAGTTTAAAGAAGGCAAGTGCATCAGAAACCAGACATAATGAATTATCAAAAAAAAAAAAAAAAAAATTCATGAGTAGTTAAAGATTTCCCTTTCCTTAGCTTTATATAATTCCCCTTGGTTGTCACTTTCCACTATTTCCGTATCCTTGACTGACCTTGGGCTAATTGCATGTGTCAGCACAAGGTTACGATTGGTATTTTGTCTGTTCAAATGGCAAAGGCAGCTTTTTCTGAACGGAGAACTGCAGATAAGATGCAAGCAATTAACAGGAATGCGAATGGAAAATTAACCCTTGTGCTAAACAGCAGTGAAAATTAAGTTGTTTTGGTGCATCTTGCTCAACTCTTAAAAGTTTGAGAGTTATTTGGTCTGTTCATAAATGCAAAAAGAAAAAAATAGGGAAAGAGAAAAGGACTAGCAAGAAAATAAAGATCCCTTATTAGAATAAGTAACATGCAGGTGAAATTTCTAGTGGAATTGGGAAAAGGTTTTTTTTGTTGTTTTTGTTTTTATTTTTTTTTAAACTCAGTTATATGGTGTTTTAAATGTAGTTCTAGAAGGAAAAAATTAGATCACTTAGATGTGCAAGAGAGTACATAGCTTTAAGTCAAAGCTGTCTTTCAACCAAAGGTGTTTCACAATACCAAGCCTCAACAGCCAAAATGTGGATTAAATTTCTCCAGAAATTATACAAAATTTACATAACCCTAGAGAGATTATGAACTGACAAACAAGTGGCTGTTCTGTATTCTGTAAAGATAGGGTGTCATCAAGTGAGAAAGGGCAAAATAATCTGAAATGGGAGTCTGTCTCTTGTAACTGAATTGCTTTTGACCTGGCTGCCGTACTGGACCTGTACTTTCACTTGTGTCATTGTACCTGGCATAGTGCTGGGCCACTGGCTGGCATCAGATTCAAAGTACAATTTAGCCCACAATGTCCATTTATATTAAATAAGACAGTAAACTTCTATATCTGAATTAAAGCACTAAAAATACAGGAGACTGTCTTTAAACAACTCCAGTACAGCAAGAACTCTCTCACCCTCCTGGCTTAAGGTTTGTTGTCCTTCTTTTATTTGTAAGAAAATGTGAAGAATACTTCCACTTGTAGTTAAATTGATGTATATGTAATGGTCAGGAGAGGCACTAGGATGATCAGTGTCATTATTTTTGGTAAAACAAGAATTTTCTACTCATGTTCTCTCTAATATACATACATTTTGCTTTATTTTGAAACTGAACTTACCGTAAAGCTATTACTTGCCTAGCTGTAGCCAAATTGGCTTGCCAAATTGCCAGCAACTGCCTTCTAGAATGTCCAGTTCTGCATTTATAATAGATCAGAATGAAATAGTTAACGGTTTTCCCGTAGAAAATGGACAGAATAAGAAATAAACTTTTGATACATTATGCCCTTTGTGATGACAGGGACTAACAGGTGTTTGACTAATACAGCAAAATATCCTCATAAACACCTTCAAAGTAGCTATAAATGAGTTATGCTGAAAAATGACTCAACTAACACTAGACGGTAAATTTATCTATGGATACTAATCATAATATGAATGGAAAATTATATTTGCATACCTGCTAAGATAAGGATAAAGCTAGTAATTCAAATTCATGCTCAAAAAATAAACTTGATGCGTGAGGCCATTGTGCTTAATTTTAGTACTGCATTTGTGTTACAGTAGTATAACTTGTAGGAATTGTTTTATCACTGTTTCCATTCTCATTCAGAAATAAATTTCAGACTTGGAGCCCATAAAAACTAAATTTATACTGGACAATTTCAGGTACTAAGCTGCTTGATATGAATCTTCCAATAATGAACAATTTAATGGAGAGCAATATAATTTAAGATGACTATGCAGTGACTGGAAAGAGTGATCTTGTCAAAGTCCTCAGTCTATTTCTAAAATGGCTATAAAATGTTACTGTAGTTCCTTGCAAAATAAAGGTTGTAGAACAAGAACTTATGCCCCATTGTGAGATGAAGCTGGAAGGCCATTCTAAGCTTTCTTAATAATAATAATAATAATAATAATAATAAATCTAATTTCTAAAAACCAAAGTAAAAGCCTCCTAGTTTCTGATGTCATATATATATATATATGTATATGCCAGGAACGTTCTGTATAAAGTTAGAAGATGTGAGCTCTTAACACAAAGGGGTTCATAACTATTGGAGACGAAGCATTTGATGTATGTGTGTCAGGTGCATCTAGAATAACTGAGTAAGAAAGGAACAGCAGTACTGGAGAATTTTTGTGATTCTATTCACAGTCATCTTATAGATGGCTGCACGTTATTCCCAAGAGGGAGGAGTGCTGCTACTGCAGCAGCGGGGGGTCATCCCAGAATGAGGTTGGAAAAAAGTTCCTTGGTGGCTGAGTGCTGGAGCAATGTGTGAGTATTCCGCAGTGATTGCACAGCAGTGATGCTTTGTGGAAAACAATGTGAATGGGCAGGGGGCAGAGCTGGGAATGGTAGGAGGGGTGAAGTAGTCTGAGCCTGTAATCTGGGTGGGTGGGTGTGGAGGAAGAGATCTTGCACAACACAGGAGAAGCGTTTTTCTAGGAATAGGAGCAAGAGAGAAACAGCAAAATTCTTTGCATGTGCAAGCAAGCCTTGAATGTCACTAGATTTATTTTTTCCCTTCGGGTCCTTTATCAACAATCCAGTTAGTGAGGGCACAGTGTTTTTGTTTTGTTGCCTCTGGGATACGTTCCTGGTAAAGCTTGTAATTGTAGGGTACTTTTTTTTTCCTACTTCCTTGAAGGCATTTTTGCACTTAACTATCATTTGTGTATCAGTGCCAAATCTCCACCTGCAGGATAACTACTGGTTGTGTTGATGAACTTCTGGAGTCTTTCAGGAAGCTTTGCCTTCTTTACCCCCAAGGGAACTAGGGAAGTGGAGGTTTAAATATAAGTTAAATCTGGAGGCCACTGCGGAGTCTGCTGTCTACCTCAGTGACGATGGATACCAGACTTGGAGGTGAGATGGAAGAGAGAGAGCCAGGGCAAGGCCAGGTGAGCATAGCACCTCTGCTTCTGTTTTGAGACTTCTTTATAGTGGCCATGCACGAGATGAGGGTTTCTTGGCCTCAGCAGCCAGAGGGGAGGTGGGGGCCTTGGATTCACAAGGTGTGTGCAGTGGTAGTTCATCGAAGGGAACAATGCAACTGGTGCAGATTATTCCAATGCAGAATAGCACAGAAAGGGCACACTTCCAAATACTTGCATAAGGACAGATTTGGTTGTGACATTTTTGGCAGCTGGTTGTCTTACATTACTATGATGAATCAGAAAATTGGCAATAGTTATTTGAAGATAGTGGATGTGGATAGCATTAACAGGAACTAATTGCAAGATAGGGCTAGTGGTCTGCTAGTACACATGCTGTTAGGACTATGGGAAGTGTACGAAATTGGTTTTAAATATTGAGTTGCAAGTGCCAATTACAGTAGCATTTGAATATAATTGTGAAGGCATCCCAAAAAACCAGAAAAAAAAAAAAAAGTCGTATTTCCAAGTAGATGTCACCCTCAGTGATGAAACTGCAAGAAGGAGCACTGCCACACAGGTTTTAAGCAACTGATGTTAGAGCACTTGTCTTTGGCTCTGTCCAGCCACTTTCCCATTCACACTTGAATGATCACTGGGACGTCCTAACTTATTTTTTAAATGCTGTCTCCTTAAAGTGAAAACAGTTATAATGCTCCTCATCTGATGGATGCTTCAGGATTAGCATTGGATTCATCCTTTCATAGTGGGGTGTTGTTTCAGGTTAATATATCCTACAACACATTAGGTAATATGCAGAAAGAAGCCAGCAGCACAAATATTGCATTATTACAAAATTCAATGACCAATTCAGTTCATCACTAATAACAATAGCCTTGTTTTATATCAAGCATGGAAAATACCGGCTGTCCCTTTATTCATGAAGCAATTAGACAATGCATTGGTATCATATATCTCTTAACAACAGTGCATCTGGCACGTTTAGCAGATACATTATTGTTGAACCATGAATAAAGGACTCAGTTATATATTACCTTTTCCAAAACAGGGTGTTCCACCTTCCCCCCCATAGTCATATTTTCACCAGATAACAAGCCAGTGGCAAGAAGCTTTATGCCCAAGTGCTGTTTGAGGATTCTTTTCAATGCTTTTCATGCACTAGTCTTCCTGTTCCCAGTAAGGTCTGACAAAGTCTTTGACAAATTAGAGGGCTGGGCAATCATCCAACTGTATAAAGTTTAACAAAGACAAGTCCTGGATCTGCACCTGGGATGGGGCAACCCTGGATGTAAGGACAGAGTGGGGAATGAGATGCTGGAAGGCAGCACCACGTAAAGGGACCTGGGGGTCCTGGTTGATGGCAAGCTGAACACGAGCCAGCAGTGCCCTGGCAGCCAGGAGGGCCAACCCTGTCCTGGGGGACATCAGGCACAGCATGGCCAGCGGGACAAGGGAGGGGATTGTCCCCTCTGCTCTGCACTGGGGCGGCCTCACCTCCAGTGCTGGGGGCAGCTTTGGGTGCCACAATGTGAGAAAGACATTGAACTGTTAGAGAGTGCCCAAAGGAGGGCAACAAAGATGTGAAGGGCCTTGAGGGGAAGCCGTGTGAGGAGCGGCTGAGGGCACTTGGTCTGTTCAGCCTGGAGAAGAGGAGACTGAGGGGAGACCTCACTGCAGTTACAACTTCCTCGTGAGGGGAAGAGGAGGGGCAGGCACTGATCTCTTCTCTGTGGTGACAGTGACAGGAGCAAGGGAATGGCCTGAAGTTGTGTCAGGGAAGGTTTAGGTCGGGTAATAGGAAAAAGTTTTTCTCTCAGGGGATGGTTGAGCATTGGAATGGGCTCCCCAGGGACGTGGTCACAGCACCAAGCCTGAGAGAGTTCAAGAAATGTTTGGACAATACTCTCGGGCACATAATGTGATATTTGAGGCTGACCTATGCAGGGCTAGGAGTTGGATTTTGTTGATCCTTGTGGGTCCCTTCCAACTCAAGATATTCTATGATTCTAAGATGTAGGTTCTCCTTTGTGACATCCCTCAAGCACCTTTAAATAGATTTGTTGGGAGCAACTGCAGCCAGCACGACTACCACAGACTGTAGGTAGTTATCAGGTATGAACATTGTAGCAATAAGTGAGACGAATGTGAATCTCTCTGACAAATGTTAATTTGTTTACCTCCATGTAATGTTACATTGTTTTCTTTCAACTTCCCATCAGCTTGAGACTTTGTATTTTCAGGTCTATTTTCCACATCAACTCTTCCTTCAACGATCTGTAGTGTGGCCCTGAAAAGCCTTTATGATAATTTTAAACATTTCAGCATTTTCTCGTTATTTAGTGGACAGAATAAAGACTCAAATAATTTGGAGGCTGAGCAAAAATGAACTGAGCTGTCTTGGGGTTTGTTATAAACTAGCTAGGATTTATTTCTGCCTCTAGAACTTCCTAGCAAAGGACATAGTTGCGGAATGTATTCTGTGTTTTACGTACTATACCTTACTAAAAAGACATCTCAGTTTCAGAATTAAAACACAGTGGCAGTTTCAGTTTTGTTTGTCGCAAAGGCTGTGTTTATGCTAGCAGACCAAAAGGTGCCAGGGCACAGAGCTGCAGACTTGAAGCCCACAGCTTACACTGTTAAATTTTTGACAGCAGAGTCCCTGCACTAGGTCCAGGACAAGCAGGATTCTCCCAAGCAACCCTTTGCATGGCTCAGGGGGTACCTCAGGCCCAGCTGACAGTGCAGATGCAGCTGTCCTGTTTTGGTGGTTGAAAGAGCCCAGTAATATGGATATGGCCACTGGCATGACCAACTGGCCAGAAACTGAGTGGGCAGGAGTGCTCTTCAGATTACTACTACGGGTAAAATTCAAAACTGAGGAATACAGCAGCAAGAACGCCTTACCTTCTGTGTACTGCAATTTGAAATTTTGTTGTCTGCAAATATGCCTTGACCTGTCCTCTCACGGAGTCCTATGCTATTAGAATTATCCATCAGTGAATGAACTGAAAGGCAGACACACTACTCTCCTGGGGGAGGAGAAAAATGTAAGGGTGCTGACTGCTCAAAAATTTCAAATGAAAAATCAGAGTTGGGAGTATATGGGAACAACACAATTCAGAGGTACACTTAATGTGGTGAAATCTGGGATGCACTAAGACTGGCATGTTGTTAAAACTGTCAGCAACTGCTATGCAGGGTCTGAGGAAAGCACTTTCAAACATATATACAAAAAAAATGATACATGGACTAAATAGACATGGCTTTATTATAACTATGTTAAAAATAAATACCTGTGTATTTCTTCAACTGCTCAATTTCATCTTCATAAGATGTTTCTTTACATCAGCTGATTGACTTTTTGTGTTATTTGGTGCTTTATTTGTAAGGGCGTGCCAAGAGGCAATTAGTGGTAGTAAAACTTGATGCTGAAAGATCAAGTCCAATTCCTTTTTTATTCAATCTTGGAAGTCAGACTTTTTAAAAAAATTCACACGTGCAGAAACTAGCACTGTACTAGTGCTCCAGAGCTTATTGCAAGAACACCCAGCAGTGATGAGGTGAGAATGTGTATGTCACTAACTATAAAATAATCTATCCATTATTTTACCATTCAAAATATAGATACTTAGTTCTCCAACAGCAAAAGTTCCTGAGTGTCTAAAAAATTTCTTAGTTTGCCCAACACTGCCTGTTCCAGCTAGCTTATGGTCCACAAATCTTCTGCTTGTCTTGCTTGTACACCCTATTCATGGATCATTTTCTGAGCATGCTTACCAAACTAGGTCCTAACCAAAGAGGGGGTTGTGCAGTTTTAATTTACTCTGGCATGCAGGAGGATCCTGCTTCCGTTCAAATTCTTCTAGGGAAGAGAAATTAGTATTTTGTACCTCAGAATAGACTGAGTTAGCCACCTGGGAAAACATCCTCAAAAGAGGGTTCTTCTTAATCTGTGTTAAAAAGCTCCTCCACTCTGCATGAGAAAACTACACATTAGTCCATCTAGAATGATCATAATCTTTTAATCTTGTGGTAGGGCCTCACCTGGGAAAAGGGAGTCACATGTGTCAGTCTTCATCTTACACTTGTATTAGGTTAAAAACAAGGAAGCAATCAAAAAAATGTAACCAGCATCACAAATATGCAGGGATTGTTTGCGGTCTCATCACACTTCTTGTCTCTGGTACTCTACAATCTGTAAAACCAAGAGCTTGGCTCAATTATTTTAATCAGCAGTTATCTTACACAATTTTTATTTCCATTAGTATACCATGCCTATGTGGCTCACCACAGCTGGGCAAACTGAAAATATAAAATAATGCTTTCAAGGCACCAAGTAGATGCTATACAAGAATACAAAATGTTGAGAAATCTGGATCAGCAAACCAGTATTTTCGCAGAAGACTGAACAATAAATGGAGATCAGTGATGTGTATTTCATGGATGACTGACAAATCACATATGCTACACAAAGTAGGCACTGTCAGCCAAATGGCTCAATGCTAACAGCCCCGAATCTTTACTGTAAGTGCAAATATTGGTACTACTCACTCTACATCATTGCTATTTTGGGGAAAGCAGATATTTCAACTGCATAGAAATAAAAATACTTGGTAGGTCTAAACTAAAATTACATGAGAAGGAAACACTTGGGAAAAACTAAGGATTGTCTTTAGGCTGGCAACAGAGTGAGGCTGTGTTGGATCAGACAAATGATATTTAGAATTATGTATCTGTACTATCATTGGCTGTTCTTACCTATAGAAGTATCAGTTCTTCTGAAGACTGCTAAAATCCTTGCCAGTTGAGAGTTCTGAGGTGAAAGTAAAGCCAGAAGGGCTATATTTTGTTATGAGGAAAAACATAGTTTTTAATTTGAAATTTTTCAAGTGTTTCAATTCTTGAACTATGCCCTAGAGTTTATAGAGGTTCTTTATCCTTGCTGAAACAGAGAAATTTTGTATGCACTGATTAAATATTACTTCCTCCATGTATTTTATTCCTTTTCCTTGGTCTTTAATCCTATTCGTAGGGTATTTTTCATTGATCCTAATTTCCTCCTGATTTCCTCTAATTTTTTTGAAATAAGGTGAAAGACTTAATGCAGTATTGCAACAGAAGATGTGTTATTGTTTGGTTTCATTGCCTTCATATTAGAATTCTAGGAAAAAATTACCATATTCTCAATGTTGAATATGTAATAAATAGAACAGTCTTTTTAAAATATTTACTACTGGCTATCAAATAGAAGGTATTTTCCCCCACTTATATTGGTTTGGAACCTGTAAGGAGCATGAATGACTTATAATTTCTTCAATAGATTATTTTGAATGTAATATCATGAAATTTTACATACATCGTTCTGCTCATCTCTTCTCTGGGTAGATCTCACTGATATTTCTTATGGCCTCCTCCACTTTTATCAAAACTGCATATTTGCAAGTTTATCAGACTATATGTCTGATAACAATATGACAGAATCCCTTAAATTATTACATAGATGTAAATCTTTAACAGTCTATTGTATTAACTCAGGGAAATTCCAAGTCTATACCAAAGCTACTGATAGCCAGTACCATTTTGAAAAATCAAGCAAATTACCTTTCACCTACATTTTAAAAAGTTGCATTTCTAACAGGCTACTAAAGTAGATGAAAAAATCAAATCCAAACCCCTAATTGGAAATGGCCTCAAACTTGGTTAAACAGAAATTTAAATTTTTATTTCAAGAAATGGAAAGACAAACAGTAGCTGAAAAACACTGTTAAATTGTGTCTTAATAAACTTTATTATTTACCAGTTTAAATAAAATTTGTGACTTAAGTCTTCTTAGACTCAGAAGTCTAATGTGAAACCATTGAAACAAATGAACGATATACCTTATTTTGAGAATCTTCTGCTCAACAAAAATTGCTTTAGCATATTGGAATATCTTACTACAAAGTGAAGTAACAGCAAACATTTTCAAAATTTTTGTAGAAGTAATAATCTAAGCAAATAGTTGTCAATTTAAAAAGCAACATAGTTCCTATTTTCATAATGGAGTAGCTCTCCTCTAAAATATATTAATTTTTTGAAAGCACCCCTTAAAAAGACTTCTACGTAATCCTTAAAATACTCAGAAAACTTTAGAGACATCAAATAGATGTGAAAATGGACATGGCAAACATCCAAGTGTCTCTGTGAAGAAAAGCCCAATAGCAAACAATTAAGTACAGCAGTTTAACAATTTTCTCAATATCCTCTGGATAATTAGGGAATGTATTCAGCATAGAAAGTTGTACTGTCAAACTGATCCAGGAAATTTAATTGAAAGTCTTTTACAAAATACAGGAGCACAAGTAAAATTGCTTTAAAACAAAACAAACCCAAACAAAATCCCCAACACGAACCAGTAGAATTCCTCTATTCAGTAGGAATAACACAGGCCTTATTCTTAGTTTCTCTTTGTAAGGGAAGGTTTTGTACTCAAAGATATAACAGTGAAACCGAAAGAATGTCATGGCTGGTGCAATCCATATTTATTTGGGTAACAGCATATTAAAGAGGTTTTGAGGTTCATTGAATGAACTCCGAGAAGACTCATTTACTGCTCAAAATATAAATTACATATAGATCTACTTTCAAAAGCCTGATAGTAGATTTGCAGCTAATTATTTGTTTTTACACAAAAATTAATGTTGTCTTCGTAAGTGTCTTGATTTTGCTTTACTCTTCCAGCTGCACAGGAGGAGAACAGATAGAAAACATTTTCAGAGGCTAACCTGTTTGTGTGCTTTTTAAAAAAAATGTTAATTTGTCTGTGCTGATGCTGGTTTGGGTGATACAGATGCCTAATTCTATGCTACTCTTCACCATAGGTGTGAAGCAAGCAGAAGCAACAGGAAATATTTTCAAAAATAGTGGAGTGGGAAGACATACATATTCTGTGGTAAAGGGCACACTGAAATAGGAAATAAAGTAAAAAATAGAAGCATACAGTTCACTATTTAATATCTGATAAGGGCAGAATACAAAGCAGCTAAGGACTCTGTTAGAAACTTCATAGTAGAAAGTTCAGGGTAGGTTACCGATGCAGGGTGCGGAAAAGATATGGATGTAATCTGGGCATGAAGCATGAACAGGTGAGTAATTAAATGAATTTTGATGTGAAACTACTTAGTTAACTCCAGGTTATTGTTTGAAACTACAGAAGGAATTTGCTCGTAGCAGTACTGTATTTTAGCATGTGTGGTTCTTTCTGCATGAAGTTAATATAAAGGATAATAATAAAAAAGTTGCTGGCCTCACAAGCACTCATCACATACTTCCGGCCCTTGTAAGGTTTATGGTTGGTTTCAAGAGTAAGAAACAACAAGCAACTAGTGGTGATAATTCTCATTTGAGGTAGAAAAAATCCACCAAAAAAACCCTGTTCAAGTAAGCAGCCAACCATCCAAACCCGAGGAAAGCTTAGTCACTGCTTTATGTTGCTCTCAGCCACCCCCTGCCAATATCATGCTTCAAATATTTAGCTACATTGTTCAGCTTGACAATTTACAAACCCTAAATACATTTCTTTGTCTCTAAAGAAAAGGGGAAGAACAAATTTCAGAAGAAACAGAAAGGCTTTTCATGTCAAGAACTGCCACTACTAGGGTCCAAGTAATGGGCACAAGGTATAATATCATACTGACAGAAAAAAGCACTGGGTAAAATATGTCAGTAAAAAAAACCAAACAAAAAAACCACAATCCCAAAGCCCCCAGACAACCAACTCCAAAAGTGCAGAAAGAAACCAGAAAAATTAAGAAGAAACCAAAGATGCTACATTCTTATCTGTCAAAGGTAACCAGTTATTCAGTAATATATCTGTATTTGGATACTTATAGAGCTCATAGCACTTTTTAGGGGGGAAGAGAAGGATGGAAGGAAAAAAAAAAAAAAAAAAGGTCAAGTTAAGGTAAAAAGAGACATCCCAAATCAGCAACTCTTGGGACCTGTGCATAGCTTAGTAGAGCTGATGTGTAAAATCTACAGCAACAGGAAAATCTGTGAAACTTTATTCTTCCTCTTTTTTTGTAAAATGAATTTAGCAATTGTGTGGGAATATTAACATTTGAAAGTCACAAAATAAAATAATTCCATTTTTTTTTAATGAAGACCTTTCAGAGTAATTTCTCCTGAAAAATTAAATCTTACTGACAAAGCAGGACTAATGTATTTTATTTTAGAATAATGCAAGGTGACAAGATCACATGAAAGAAAAGGGATTATTTGAAAGCAAAACAATAAAGACAGTAAAAATTCAGGGAATATATTTTTCTCCACTTTGTACATTACAAAAAAAAAAAATCTTCAATTTAACTACAAAAGTAAAAAAGCCTTTTAAAATATCTCTGAAAAATGAATGGAATATTTGTTACAGTTGTAGGAATTCTTAGGACTCATTCTAATATGTATCACCAAATAATAATAATTAGGCATTTTCTCTTGTGTGTGACTTTCATGTTATGCCATACATAAACAAAAAAGTCCCACCAGATTTCATCTGTAAAAAGAAAGTGGAATGAATGTATGTTTGTAAAAGCTGTTTATTAAATATTTACTTATAGTACTGAAGTGCTCAAGCTAAGTCTGGGACTACGGTTTCATTTTGTTTGGTGATCTACAAAAAATAAATAAAAGACACAATCCTATTTTTTATTGTCAAAACACCAAGAACTTTTTGATTCTGTGGGCGGTATTTTAAACTGCAACAGGAAAAGTTATGAGTTGCCAAAAGAACAAGGAGGGTCAATATATCCAGGAGAGTTTTTCCTCTAGTTTCAGACTCCTTAACTGTTAAAATTTCTCTATTGCTTGGTTTAAAGTTTCAGTGATGTCATACATAAGTATATTTTCTTTTATGTAAACATCAAGGAAAATTAAAATGTTAATCACATTATTCATGTAGCCCTTTGTTATGAGAATCACCTGTGAGAGATATTACAATACATATTTTACATTGGTAAGAAAATATTCAAGTCACTTTTTAAAAAAAATCTTTATTAGACATTAAATATGATTTCATTGCCATTTCAATTATTTGAAGTGTGGATTTAAAATGAAGATGAAACAGAGTGGTTATTGTTACAAATCTGGGGAAAAGGAGATACATGTACATTTTAAAATATATAATGATCATAGCTACAGATAAAGTGATCAAATCTAGTATATACAGTCTTGTTTTTTTTTTTTTTTAAAAAAAGAGCCTATCCTACAAAATTCAGTTACCCTAATGATTACAAATTCTAGATTAGGATTTTAGTTATTTTTACGACATGTGATAATTGTATGTAAAGAATGCACAGCATCTAGACATCCAATATATAAATTAAATTTTTATAATAAGACAATGGAAAAATGTTACATTTTAGCCTCCTTTCTCTAATCTTTCAGGGTAACGTTTCTTCAATAAAGCAGAAGGGTGATTGCAGCAAAGCTTTCTCACTGTGTCAAGCACAAAGCTCGAGCTCGTAAACTGAGCTTGCAGGCCTCGGAAACACAGAAAAATGCTCAACTCATCTTACCCTCAGCTGCACAGAAATGTAGTTCAAATTTAATTTTGTTGAAAGTTAGACAGTTGAGAATTTCAGGGGGTTTTACGTACAGAAAAAAAAATAGTTCTTTGTCTAGTTTCTATATTATTTCAAATATACTTTTGTATTTACTTTGCAAGTTACATCAGTTAATAACTGAGGCCAAAGGAATATTAAAAAATGACAACTTCCCCTGTTTACATTGATCCCTGCTAAGTTAATTCTTATTGTCCACAAACACATTCGTTCTTGCAAGGCCCCAACGCGACCTGAAAAAGCACAGACACATTGCAAAACACAGAGACAACCAAATATGCTTCTCTAAATCCCTCATCAGATGTGGATTTTTAAAAAAGCTAATTATTAGCGGACATCTGCTTTGTTTTTATTTTATTTTTTTTTTGACTGTAAGCAGCAAAGAAACAGTTACAGCACAAATCAGAACGTTTTATTCGTTATCCTCAAGCTAGCAAACATGAAATAAAGGAATTATTTAACCGCTAACCGGGCTCCGTACAATGTTGCAGCCTTTCAGGAACCTTCGGTAGGTTATCGATCCGCTAGTGAATTACCTCCAGTTCAGCCATAGGTTGCAGGCACCTCCATCCACCGCTCGTCCTCGCGTTCACAACACTCCTCCTCTTGCCCATCGCTCCTGCAAGGCAGAGGATCCGTCAGTCCCGCGTGTCTGATCTGGTTGGCGACAAGAGCAATGAATAAAATCGTTATCAGCTGTCGGGGTTTGTTTTGTTTTTTTTGAATTTTTAAATTTTGTTTGTTTGTTTTGTTTTGTTTTTAAAGGGACTTTCTCAAAGCGAGGGCCCTGCGCTCCCTTCACCCCGGCTACGCCCGGCAGAGCCGCCTGGGTAGCCCCGCCGAACAACGGAGAAAGGCGCCTTCCTGGCTGTCTGGGGCTTGCTGGGCTTTCCCCCCGGCTCCAGACCCATGGCAGGAACCAGGGCACGATGTTGCAAGAATAAGAACCAGCAACGCGTGACACTGTGGCACTTACGCGCAGATGCCAAAGCCCCTGGCAGCGCCTCGAGGTCCGTGGCTGGCTCCGAGCGAGCGGGCTGGGCTACGGGGGAGCGGCGGCGAGCGGGGGGTGTGGAAGTGCCGGGGCTCCCCAGAGGGGCCGCTCTCCCCGGGGGCATTTTTGCTTCACCCGCTTCCCATTCTTGCGACGCTGGAACTCGGGAACTTCCAGCGCCGCCGCCGCCGCGA
>VZRO01005388.1:296126-318649 GCA_013397915.1 Daphoenositta chrysoptera
CGGCCTGCGCCCCCCGGCCTGCGCCGCTGCTGAGGGGCCTTGCGTGCCTCGGAGCTTTGTACGCGCAATGTGTCTGCTGCGCGGCAGTAACAGGGTCGCATCACAGATTTTAACTTAGGTACATTTTCGTTTTGTTCTTTTTAAAAAATTTCCTGGTGTGTGCTTTTCTCCTTGGGTTAGATCAGTGATAAAACAAAGTACTTGCAGTGATGTAGCTCTGGCTAGCAGAGGGGGCCTGGATATTTTTTTTTCCCCCTAACACGTTGTTGAAACAACAACGAGAGCAGTTGGGAAAACAGCAGTTAAGGTTTCTGAATTGTGTCCATGAGCAACTTGTTGCTAGTATTGTTTTCACTGCAGGTGCACTATCGTATAATTTAGTCTCTGAATTTCTGAAAACGGTTTAAGAGGAAGACTGAACCCTGTTTGTGATGCTCATCAAAGAGAGATTTCCCTTGCTAGTTGCTTACAGTAGTTCTGAACTCCAGTACTTCTGGAACACGGATATGTTGAGAACTTTTGAACTTACACAAAAGGAGACAGAACAGTTTCCATCTGTAATGCCTCCGATAAAGACTGTTGCCATATACATTTTTAAAATTCTATAACGAACATTACAGTATGAAGCATAGGTTTTTATTGTTGTAGAACAGGTTTGTTTACAGCATTGTTTTTTTCCTGTAGCAAGACTTGCATTGGCACAGGCATTTTTATGTGTATGGTGTGGAAACATTGATAGCAATTAACTTGTGGAAACATATGAATAGATAACAGTACTTTTGAACTTCCTTGAAATAAAATATTAAGAAACTCAACTGGGAATTTCAGAGTGCATGATATGTTATGCTATTCTTATTTATTTATTTATTTGTAGGGCTGTGAGGCCATTTGACCTATTTCAAATAATGGTAGGAGTTGCTTGGTAAAACTTATCAATAATCTTTCTGTTTTACCCAATAAATTATAAAGAATTGGAGGTACAGTCTTAGTGTAGCATGGATTTGGGCTTCTTCTATATAGTCAGAATATAAAAGGATGTAAAGAAAGAAAAAGTGAGGAAAAAGACATTTTAAAGGTTGAAATAAGAAGAGTTGGTGAGAAATAAGTTCACTCAGACCCTTTCCAAAAAATACTGTTTGTTTGTGGAATGCAGGTAAATAGCAATTTAGTCAGCATAGGTATGTAATGACGTAAGATGTACTTCCTCAAAACTTGGACTTGGCTGGATACTTATTTTTGGAGAGGTGATGCTGACTAGGTCCTTTCTCTTCTCCTAGTCTTCTGTTCGTAACAAAGTTTCCTTAGACTTCCTAATAAACATTTCTAACTGCTTTCCCACCTTGTCCCTACCTCGATGTCGGGGTGTGAGTGTGTGAAATTGGTTACTTTGTTCTTGATGCTTCTCTCTAGCCTCTATTTGCTCTTGCCTCAATTATCAAAGCTGTGTGAACTTTGTATTACTTGACATTTTAGGCATGTGAAAGCTGGCACGGAAGTGTATTTGCAGCGTGACAGTTACATTTCGTACAAAAGAAGAGTTTTTCATTGTATCCTGTTTCATTAAACAAAAACTTACTTATCTCAAACCAAAGGATCCTTCGCTTTTGAGATAAAGAATGATGAGATAACATAGTTTCTTTTTTTTTTTTTTTAATTTAAAATTTTTTCAGCTTTAAGATGCTGACTCTTCTTTCTCAAGACGGCCTGTTTTGCCATGTTTTGGTACTGCTTCTCAGACATGAATGCCTTGAGCTTTCACTAAACTTTGTAGGAAGGTCTAAAGGGAGAAAAGGCTAAGAAAATTACCAGTAAATGTAGTGTTAGACGTCTGACTTTTGCTCTAGGAGGGAATAAGGGCTCTGTGTAACCAGGATGGAATTTATTCCCAAGCTTCTCTTTCATTGTGTACAAAATTATGCCTTTTATTATACCTATATTTTTAATAAATCATCCTTTAATATATATATGTATATATTTTCAGGAGATTATGATGTTTCTCATTTTTGTCCTTGTTTTGAAACTATTTATTTAAGAATTTTTATTAGAATTAACTTTTTGTTATTGAACTGGAATTCTTAGTCCTAGATGTTTTATTTCTCTAACTTCATTTGTGCAAATAATGTTAAATCTGGTGCAATTTTCATCTTGTAAATTACTTTCATTTTTCTGTTTGGCCAGTGAAAGTAAATGTTTCATTTTCTTAAATAAGCTAATACCACGCTGTGCATGCTTGTAATGCTACAGAAAAATGCATGAGTTCAGAATGCTATTATATTATGGTCTTAAGTGATTTTTCTTGAATTCCAGTATTTCTATATTGTATTTTTCTACAGTCACCATGTGTGGTGACTTGAACTTGATAAATCACTTGAATATGGCCTTGATAGTGTAGGCTCTTATTTCAGAGTGCTAATCTCATTCTAATATTGTCAGTATTAAGATTTCTATTTGTGCTATAACCTAAGACCCTGTGAGAATCGATTCCCTGGTAGGCCACTTTCACGGTAGGTCTACCAAGGATGACAGGACTCTTCAGTAACAGGTCTCAGGATGTTTTGTGTTCTCTTGCTTTTGTTGTGAAAACTTGTGAATTGTAAGATAGCTGTTTTTCTCTCTTTTTGAAAGATTGAGGATTTCTCACTATGGGGGACAGAGGATTTGAAGAGTTAACAGCTCATTTTGGCAGAGCAAGGCAGCTGTGTGAATTGTTTATAGATTGTGGATAAGATGTTTAAGTGTTGTGTTGCATTTTTAAGCTTTAAAACACCTTTCTTAGGGCCTTTGTTACACGAGCAAGCTTTGGTGCATCATTTGACTCCAGGATAATTTTTTTTCATGTTGCAGTTTCCCTATGGGTGTAGCTGCTCTAATTGTATGCTGTGGATGAAAGCTGTGCATTTCTGCTGCATCCTTTGTGTAGGCACGAGTGCTCATCCAAATGTGTGGTTAGTTGGATGAGGCAGCTGAACTGTCTGAAAAATGAACAGTGATTTTAAGATGGCTCAGCTCTTTTTGTGTGCAACACTATGGGTCTTACCACCACCATGAGAGAGATGATAGGAGTGGGTGTGGAGGGGTTGGAGAATGTGTTGCAGTTGCTTCTTTTGGGAGCAAAGTAGATTTCAGCTGAATGAAACCAACTGTTGAGGTTTACTTTGACAATTTAGAGCTACCACAGGGAGTGTTATGGTTTGGTTTTTTTCTTATTTTTTTAAAGGTCTTCTATGTTACAAGCATCATAGTGTAGATGAACAGAACTATTGTGTAAAGTTTCTTATCCAGAATATTCATGTAATTGCCGTTTTCTCTGTTAAATTAGAATTTTATTCATGGTGGTGGTTGTTGAGGAGGGAGAAGGCTGGGACCTCACACCAACAGGATGGCCCAGAATGTTTAATAGGCAGTATGTCTTGGTCTCAGGAACTGTTGATGATTTTTTTTGCTGACATTTGTGCCATTCTCTTCTCCAGCCCACAGTTACTAAATGTGATTTCAAATGAAAATTACAAAACACTTTTTTCAGGCCATCCTCTGTTTTTTTGTTGTAAAAACCTGCCTGAAGTTACGAAGAGTATCTGTGGGACTGGGACACTAAGTACATTGATACTGTGTTTCTTTGTTCATGTAGTAGTTAAGTCTTCTAGGCAGGATTGTGTTTACTATTTAGAAATTTTGTCTCTTAATAAGTAACCAGATAATAAGTAGTTTGTTTCTTCAGGATAGCTTGTTCTGTAAAGGTATTCAAAGAAATAGGGAGCAAAATTAAACCTTGAGCTGAATCAGAGAGCTGCATTATCACCTAGTTTTTATTAACAGTATTTTGGGGACAGTCTATACAATATTTTGGAAAGTGTTCTGAAAGATTTGGCACTGTGGCTAAGAAAACTGAAGTATTCTCCGATTGTTATCCCTAGCCAGATTTTTGGTCTCAAAAACAGTGCTTCTGTTGGACATATATCAACTGAAATGATCTCCCTCTGAGTTCTAAAAGACAAGTGCTTCTGTTCTACAGACTATTCCCATAGTTGAGAACTTAGGTGATGTTAAAATTTCTCTGTTCAAACTATTTTATTTTGATATAGGGAAACACTTGTTTGTTGTGGGATGCACCACGCATTTGTTTGCTCCACAGATAATCAAGAGGACTGGCCAAGTCAACTGTTTTGTGCTAGTTCTTTCAAACTGGGACAAAGAAACACTGGTGAGAGATGGGATAAAGAGGAATATCAAGTTTCTAAAGTGTAACTTTTGTTTGAAAAAAACCCAAACACAACAAAACCCACAACACATTATGAGCCAGTTTAAGAAAGGCAAACAGCTACAGGTAATTTACCAGTAACAGGCATAGCTGAACATCTTAGTCCAGAAGGCAAAAAATGCTGCTTCCGCTTCCGCCTTCTCAGGTGTTAAGCTTGCAGCAGACTGTTTATACTAAGGCTTAAGTTTATCTGCTCTGGCTTCACACCTATTAAAAGCATTAAATAGTTTAAAAAATGATGTGTTCTTGGAATGGCTGGTTCCATATAGATGTATTTAATTAGAGAAAGAGTAATCTCACAGTAAAATAATAAGCATTCTGATTGGAAATAGTAGTTAAATATCCATATAGTTTTTGCTCAAGAAGAATTAGAAAATATACAAGAAATAAATATGTTTTGGGGAAAATGGTTAGTTCGCTGGTTCTCCCCTCCCTGTTGTTTGTTGTCCCTGCCCTGTCTCCCCAGACCACCCCCAACTGCGCTCCCCCCCAAAAAAAAAGAAAAAAGGGACTGAGAAATCTTTAGAGAAAACTGCTTGCATTTCATTGCAATTCCTAATTTTAAAGTGATAAGGCAGTGACTGGTGGTACACGGTACTCTATTAGATTGATGATCTGCTATAGTAGAACAATTACTGTAATTTAATTTAGAGCTTGTTTTGGGTAATATGTTACTTAGCAGGATAGTTAAAGTGGGATAGCTGCTGGTGTAAGATTGAGCTCTCACATCTTGGAATATAGGTAGCTGACTGACGTAGGCTTTGTTGTTAAATGTTCTTGTGTGGAAATGTGTTTTTCTGAAACATATTTACAGTCAACCTGGTAGTTAAGCATGTTGACTGTTAGCATGGTGAGGGGGGGAACCAACAAATTTTCAGAGAATGTTTCCGTGTGCAGAGTATTTGGAGCACTAGAATAAGGTCATATTTTACTTGATGTCTAAAACACTGGTGGTGAATACCTGCATTATGTATTGCAAATTTAACTCGAGTCTAGGTCAAATCACGATTCTTTTGTTTCGTTCATTGTGATTCTGATGCTGAATTATGCTGCAGAGTGATGCAGAATGAAAATATAAGCACTTAGGTCTATTTCAAAGGTAATAAAGATTTGTATGTTAGTCCAGATAGCTGTGTAGCTGCATTTTGTGTATTCCCATGCTGCTTATTTGGAATAGGTAAAGTTGAGGGTAGTTGGTAAAGGGAGAGGTTGAGGGTAATGCTGCTTCTATTTCTCTAGAAATTAATATTTATGCTTAAGATCTGAAAATTTTGTACTTGATAACAGAGTTCTAATTTTTGTTACAGTAATAGTTAAGAAGTGTTAACTTATGTGAAAAGACTGTAAGAACAAAAAGAGAGTTTATTATTTTACCTTAAAAGCATGTCTTCTGTGTGTTTCTTTTGGATGAACAGAGCAGAATTAGATATTGAAGAAAGTCTAATAGGGCGAGGAAGAAAAACAGCTACAATTTCAGCTAGGGGGGACTGGCAGAGAAAAAACCCTGTGCTTTTTATGCTGTTTGACATCACAGTTTTGGCATATAATTTTTAAATTCCTGTTTGTAGAGTCCAGTTTCCACTTTCATTTAGACTATGAATTAGTATGAATTTTAAATATTTGTACATCTGTTATTTTTTTCGTTTTGCTTTCCTTTCTCCTTTTGGAATCAGAAATTGATATCGAACCAAATTTCATTGTATTGAGTTGTCTTGAACTTTTATGTTTCTGACAAAGCTTCTATAGTTACCATTAAAACAAAAATTTATTTATTTTGTTTTGTCTCAGAAATCTGACTTGAGAGTACTCTGGATGTGGATTTTTTGGCTTGTAGGTATATTTTTCTTGATTCTAGGTCCTTTTTGCAGTTTGTCAGTGCAATAATTGTTTCCTGGTAGGCTGCACCATGGAACAATCTGAATAATTTTAGTTTAATGTATTAAATAAACTTACCTTGTTCTGTTGTGGGTTGTTGCTACCAAGTTGTGGTTATCTTTTCTGTGATTCTTATTTTTCCTTTTTTCAAAAGGGAGAAATTGGGTGAATTTCTGTTACAGTTTTTAAATTTGTGACTTCCACTATAATAGTCATACACACAAATTAGCACTGGAACAGACTTCCTAGAGAGGTAGTCAAAGCCCCAAGCCTGTTGCTATCTGAGACATTTGGACGATGCCCCTAACACCGTACTTTAACTTTTGGTCAGCCCTGAAGTGGTCAGGCAGTTGGAGTAGATGAAGAAATTTTTTTTTGATGGTGAAGAAATTATATCACCTGGAGAAAGCTTACTTAAAAGCCTGTTTTTAGTAAGTTATTCAAGTTCCACATTTTATTTGTAGAAGGAGCAAAAGGAAAAAAAAATCTGTCCAAATAAAACCTTTAATTAAATAAGTTTTCCTATTAGATTTTACTGAGAAATGAAACCTACCTTTCTATTTAAGTTTCTTGTGTATACTTTAGCTTTACGTAGGAAAATGAGAGCCAAATGTTGACCGTGTATGGTTCATGAAATAGCTCTATAAACTTCCTGGAACTGGCAAGTGTTTAAATGGGCAATGCCACTTCTGTTTTGGTAAAGCGTCTACAGCTCACTTAGTATTGTTGAATCGGTTTGTTAATGAGCTGTTGCGAATGCTGCTTAGTAGTGAGCTATGATTACTTAGACAAATACTGTGAAGAAGCATCACAAAACTACTGCATGATGTGGCATAAATAGCTCTTTTCACACAAATGGACTTAAATGAGAAGAGATTGTAGCGTGGGTGTAAGGTATATATTGAGATCTTTAATACAGATGATCAAGAACAAAACAGATAGATGCCTCTTATCAAAACATTTGCTTTAAAAACTGCAAGAGGAATTGAGCCTACCTAGTTTCTGCTAAAATAAAAAGTGAGCACATGGCTTATGACAAATCATGAGAAATATGACTCAAGATGTCAGCTTGCTGTAGTTTTGGAATGTGTCAAAAGTGATTTACTTCATTTACTTTAGATTTTGTGCATTTCTTAGGATGTGTAAAACGGTAGGGTTCTGAGCAGGATAAAATGACAACTGTATTGTGTATTTAGTTGCATTATTCATGATTAAACCAAAAAACCCAGTAATTATTAATCTTTGAGAGATGAGTTCAGATTCTGCAGGTATAAATTCTGGTTTCAGATGGAGTTAAGCAAAGAGCAGTGTTTGTTAACCTTTTGTGCTCCTTTTGATAGGAGCAGAGAACAAAGGCTAAGGAAATGGATCAGGGCTGTTGATGGCAAAAAGTGTATACAGCTTCATCACTTCTTATGGCTATTTAGGTATTTTAGAGCTCTCATGCATGTATTTTGACTGTGATTCCTCCTTTAGGCAGAAAAAAGCACCTGGATTTGCTATTTGGATTCATTTTTCTTATCATACTAATTCTGAATTATTTTTTGCCACTCTTCTAACAGTATGCCTGTCTAATGACATTGAATTTCGCAATTTTAAATGAACGGATCTTTGTGATGAGTTGCAATTTGATTTAAGTAAAATACAATTTCTAATATCTTTTTAAGAAAACTTTTCTTTTTTTTGACTTGTATGAATTTTGCAACTCATTTAACTTTTAGGCAGACAAATTCAGATAGCTTGCAAGGCTTTCTACAGATGTAATATAATCCACAGAAGGAAAACCCCGCTTTCCAGGAAGCAGCTAAATGTTTGCCTGCTGATGGGAAGTAGTAAATCAGTTCTTATTTTGCCTTGCTTGCTGCGCAGATTTTGCTTTACTTACTAAACTGTTTTGTCTCAACCTACAAGTTTTTTCTCTTTTATCCATCTGATTTTCTCCCCCATTCCACTACAGTGAGAATGAGCAAGCGGCTGCATAAGGCTGAGCTGCTGGCCAGTGTTAGACCAGGACAGGAGAGAGAAAACTTTCCCTCCTTCACTAGGAGATTGTGGTGGTGGTGGGAATGACTGGTGTAAGCAAGGCTTTTCCAGAATCTCAGTTTCAGATGTCAGCACTCTTTATGTTAGCAAACTGCTGGAGTACATGAAACTACTACGGTGTGTCAGCAAGATAGGAGCATATTTGATGAAGAATGAGGTATAATCTGTTAATTGGGTGTAATACAGAAGCACCATTCTGCCTAAGTGTCAGTCAAGGCCTCCTCTAGTTACAGAATAACAAAACATCACAAGCTTTTTCTTCAGTATTTTGCTGGTTTTTTCCCCTCTTCTTTGAAGTAAAACTATGAAGCTGTATTTCAGGCTGTATGAAGGACAAAACCACTGCATGCCAAATTGTATACAAAAATTGAAGAAAATGAGTCTATTCTCCCTCTCCTCTTAATTTATTTTCTAATTTTTTTTTTGTTATAATCTGAGTTGACAATAGCTTATGCAATTTAAAAATGATATTTCTTTAACAAAAGCCTTATGTTAACAGGATTTTTACTATTGTCACATTTCAAAACTTCCCCCCCCTTGTTATTTAAGACAGTTTTCTGATCTAGAATTATAGTAGTTCAAAGGAATAAACTGTTTTTGTCTGGCAGTCATTAAAGCTGGTTGAGCTGGTTATAATCAAGTGGTGAGAAATTATGTTGCTGATAATAGGAGCTTGTTTTGGTACTGTGCAGTTTAAAATTATGACCTGTTACAAAAACTCATCATGTTTATAGATGCAATAGGGACGACATAAACCAATTTTAAAGTTGAATTACTTAAGCCAACATTTTTGTTTAAAAGCTTTAGATGTAAAATAAATAAAGTCAGTTCTGAAGTTTCAAGGTGTTTTAGCCTAGGTGAGTTGAGGCAGAAGGTTTTTGCATTTTCTTTTACAAAGCTATGTTATTTATTTGGTATTTGTAATTCTTGCAAGAAGTAAATGTTGCTGTCTTTACCGTCTTTGTCTCATCTTTATCTTACAGTAATTTAAATTGACCAGACAACTACTTAAATGTAATACTGAATATATACTTTACATTTTTTTACTGTGATTATAAGGGAGCTTATTAGTGTATGACCAACTGTGCCTTGAAGTCAGAAAGTAGTAAATACCAACAGTTCTCTGTACAAAGTGGTGTGTGCTGAATAGAAGAATTAATTAGGACCAGCTGGAATGAGTTGTACTTAAAGGTCATTATTTGTTTTTATCCTTTAATATCTTATCATTTTCTTATGAATTTGTGTAACAATCTAGGGGGAAAAGATTAAACCAATAATGCATCGAAAATATTGTATTCTTTCTCAAATGTTTTGTTTGCTCTTTGATATAATAGGTGATACCAAACAGACACTTGGCACCTGATCACTTGCTTCAAATATGCCATCGACTTGGACCGCTTCTAGAGCAAGAAATTCCACAAAGTGTCCCTGGAGTGCAGACATTATTAGGGGCTGGCAGACAGTCTTTGCTTCGTACAAACAAAAGTATGAACATTTCATGAGAATTTTGAGAGTTCTTGTTATTTCATACTTTTCCTGTGGTTTTGCGTGAAAAAACCCATTTGCCTACATTTTTTGGTGTGATTTTTAACAAACAGGTTGCAAACATGTTGTATGGAAGGGATCTGCTCTTGCTGCACTACATTGTGGAAGGCCTCCAGAGTCTCCTGTAAATTATGGCAGTCCACCTAGTATAGGTAAGTCAATTTTATTCTGGCACACCGTTGTAATACTTAACTCTCAGGGTAATTGATTATTGTGATAAGGAGAGCTAAGTAGTAGTTCTGTTTATATTTATCCTTGTTAGTGTCACATACCTTACCTTTAGTGTTTTTATTAAGATGCTGTGTTGCCATATTTATTGTAAAATACTCTCTGAAGCTAATTTTGTCTTTGAAGTATAAAATTGAATAAAATATATTTAAACAATGAATACATCCAAACAAAACTCTTTCTTATAGATGTAATAAGGCTGCCAGTAGATAAATAATTACTACTATAGGGCAGCATGGCCTATACCCATTGTTAGGAAGAGTGAGTCATGTAGACTGGTAACGGTTTCCTTTGGAAAAAATTGAGTCTTGTAGAAGTTATTCTTTTTGCTCTCTGATCCATTCACTAGTTTTGTAGCTGTCCTTTAGCTTGCTCTGCTGTGCTGTATCATGAAGCCTGCATGTGCTGTCTGTACTGTTGAAAAACTGAAAGCTGGAAGTCAGAGGTATTCCAGCTTTTATTTTTAAGCTCTCACATGGTCACCGAAATGTTTGTTAGCTTTCATGGTTTAAGAACAAAGATACATGTTTGTTTAGTTGCTAGAAGGATCAAGACGTGTGATATTTTAGAAGTGTCTTTAAGGAGCACCCTTTTTCTTTTTTTCATGTATAGAAAAATGAGCAGAATCACTTGCATCTTTTCATTTTTCTCTATTGATGTCCAGTGAAGGGGGAATGATTAAGACCAAATTGCCTACACCAGAAAAGGAGTGTTTTTTTTTTTTTTACCAAAATGGTAGTTGCAGATAGATGTGCAGTGCTGGATGAGAGTGGGCAGGGAATATCCAGTTGATTGGCTCTGGATCAGGTGCTGCTGCTGCTGCAAAGACAAAGGTTTCTGTCTTGGCAAAAAAACCAAAAGACTGCAGATATATTGAGAAACTTATTTATAACAATGTATATGAAGAAATAGATATACGTATACTATATATAGTGTCACAGTATAAATCTGTAGCCAGATACTATTAGGAACAGAGACTTTTTTAATGTGGTAACTTGCCATGGCAATTTTTTAATCTCTAAACTCCTTTTGGAGGCTTTTGGTAGCCTCTAAGTTTTTAATGAATTTAAATTGATACACATAACACATACAAAATATAAAATTAAGAGAGGTTGATTTGGGCTATTTATATTTTTTCTTATGTTGAAGGAACTCAGAATCAATTCTCAAAATATACACCATTACACTTTATCCAGAGAATTATAGTTCTCTCCCAGCAGCTGAAGCAGAACTATGCTACAGCTAAACTCTTAGGTTCAGCACAGCCAATTTTGACTTGGTAGATGGCAGAGTATTTGGTGTCCTAGTAGCACTTCCATTTTAAAGCACAAGTTATATATTTTCCATGATATTTCTGTAGATGCTTGGACTGTAGGATGAGAACATGGTTTTGCTTGCTGTTTAGAGCTGAGTTTTAAGAACCTCCTCAGCTGATACATTTATTGGTCAGAAGTGGTTCAGTTAAACCCCAATGTAGCACCTGCATCCATTCAATGTGGTTTTGTTTAGAGCCATTAGTTTTGTATTCCTGTAGAGGGCTTTTTCTGTGTTATGCTCTAAGTATGTAGGAGAAAATGCGTGTTGCTGGTTAGAAAATTCCCTTCTTGAGTGGTTGTGCAATGGCTTAATGATTGTAAACTTGGAAAATCTTGGCTATTTTTGCAAGGTGACTGTAGGACTGAGCTTTTAATAGCTAAGATTTCTTTAGTGGTTGCTTAGCCTTTCTTGAACAAATTTTAAAACGTGTTGGAGGAATCAGAATGGTTGAAGACTGTTTTATGTTGTACTGTACCATACAGTGTGTATTAGCTGGTGCATATTTTTAAAGGGAAAAAGATCAGTGTGTGAGATCCATGGTAGCTGGAGTTCAAAGAAAGCTGTAGAGCTGCTGTGGTAGTGAAATGAAACGTTAACAGAAATAACTTCCAGTCTCTTTTTAGAGAAGAACAAGTCAGGCTTCCTAAATAAATATTATTTTTATTGAACCTCTTGCAGAGCACTGAATGTTTGCAAAATTACAGTTATTTCAAATACCACTTTTTCATGATTGGTAATTTCCTTTTCCAAACATTCATATATGTGCTGGTAACTGAATGTTTTCAACTGTCAAGTGTATTTGGATTTTTGGGATATTTGGTTCAGAGCTGTATGTTAAAGCATTTGCTTTTGATTTATCTTATTCTATCTACTCTGGTCTCTCAATGAAATAATGAACTTAAATGACACTTCTTTTATAGATTGGATTAGGATGGTGGGGTTTTTTTGTTTCCTTAAGTAACTTCCAGTTTTGCCCTGGGAAGAATGCATTTTATGTAAAAAAAAAAAAAAAATTAGAACCTATTATTCTTCAGACTATATGTATTTCAGGTAGATAACCTACTAATGTTTGAGGAACAGAAACAAAGACACTGAAATTCTTCTGTGTTGTGCAGAAAAACTTAAATTACATTTCAGTGAACGTACAAAGTTGTTAATTTATTTCCTAGCCTGATGAATTAATGGATGTATGATGATGATGGGGTCTTATTTAGAATTATTTTTGTGTATGTTGTGCCAGCTGCCTCGTAGGTAGCTGGTTTATACACAATTAAAATAGATCTGCACAAATACATATTCCCCCTGAAAACGAAAGAATATCTGTAGAACATGATGAAGAGAAGTAAAACTCGAATACGGAGTAGTCTTTGTCCAGTTGCTCTCACTGGTGCAATATATCTTGTAAAAAAGTTGCTGAAGTGCTTAATTAAGAACAAAGGCAGCTAGGTTATATGCTAATCCGTTTTGTTAAAGGTCTCATTTTCTTGGATGCAGAAAAAGAACTCATTTTCAGTCATTTTTGGGAACTGCTGAAAAAGGAATGAACCTAAGCCTAAACCTTTGAGCGCTTTGAGCTCAGAATTCTTGGGAAAGCTGACTACTCAGGTGTGAGGACCTGAATGAGACTGGCTGTTTGCCCCAGACAGTGAAGATTTTTTTTTTTCTGAGAAACAAAAACATCTGCCTTTCAAAACCAGGATTTCACCATTTTGCAGAGTAATCAACACCAACAAAAATTCTGAGGCGTTTTACAATTTTTTCGGTTTGTTTGTTAAGTGGTGCTGGTGTTTTGGCTGTAAAGAGAATGCCAGGTTCTGAAAGCAGTGTAAATGCCTATTTTTAGAAATACAGTAAATACTTTAAGCCTAAAAACTAGCTTATGAGTACTTTGTGTAACTCTGTTATTCTGTTCATTATAGGAAAAAAAATAAAGGAAAATACTGCATTTATATTAAAAGATCTGTATAAAAGTAACATAAACAGTACATGTTTATTCAAGTCTGGAGTGAATTATACTAAAGTATAATAAGACTTGTTAGTATGCAAGAATAAATGAGCTATAGAAGTCTTATGGAACTTTGAGTAAAATACCAGTGGAACTATATAGTGAAAGCAAATGGGCTATTACTGAAGTCAGGGAAGTTTGGAAATGTTTGAGATTGTGTAGCTTTCACTTGTTTTTGCTTTCTGCCTTTTGAAATATCTCACCTCTTACCACTCTGAATTAGGAAGGGCTGGCAGTTGCTTTCATCAAGCAAACGAATATTATATGTGAAGTTTGAGATGTATATAGACTTCTTGTGTTTTCAGAAATACTCCAGTTAGGAGTTTGTATACTTTTACCTTCATGACAAGACCAGAGACAAATTCTGGCTTGATAACATAGCAGGCTTAATCATTTTACTTGGTTGACAGTCATGTCTGAGTCAAGAGACTTGGAATACTATATAGAGTTCAGAAGGTGAACAGAGAAATGGTGGGAAGTCAGAAGTCAATTCAAGCTGGTTTGGTTTTTGTTTTTTTTTTTAGTCTTGGACACCTTTGAAGAAGGGGGAAATAAGCCTTCAGCAGCACCAAACTGAATGCTTGATACATTCAGTCTTACTAGCTTGGAGAGTGAAAGGAGTTGTCTAGCAGTCTCTACTATTATTTTTAACAGCTATGAATCCCATGGTATTCATTAGCGGCCTGTCTAGCCTCTTAAGTTAATGAAACTTGATTCAATAAGGGTAAGAGTTGTACGTGAATTATATCCTTTGGGTATCCTTCCAGGATTCTTCTGAATCTGGTGCTATTTTTGTGTAAATGGAAGGGGAATGAACTGGGATTCTGGTCTTCAGAACAGAACTTCCATTAGTTAAATACAATTACAGAACAGAAGAAAATGAAAGATTGAGTATGCATTTTAAAAATTTAAGTTATACTTGGTACAAAATTAAATTTGATTTATCACTGACTAGTGGATAACGCAGATTACTATCCCCCATCTTTAAGATGTATTCCATATTCAAGGATAAGACCATGTAAATAAGGAGATAGAATTGTTCACTTTGGTAAAATTAGTGGAAAGAAAACCAAATGAAAACAAAACAAAACAAAAAAAATGGAGTGCTAATACTGCTATATCTTTCAGACCTCCAAATTTATCTTCCTTTTAACAGAGTGCTGTTTTGGGGAGTGAGTCAGAGAAGTTCTGAAACTTTAAAGGCATTCATTTAGTGCCCGTTGCATGCCTTTTGAGAGGGAGAAAATCTGTATTCTTTTGTAAGTTCCACTGAAAACTCCCACCACTTCACTTCCATCAGCTTTGTTTGATTTTTACATTGTTCCACGGGAAACCAAACAAATAAGGTGTTTTTGACTCTTTGAGATGTGTGGTTTTGAGATTAAGGTTGTTGGCAGCAGTGAATTCTGACAGTAGAAGCAACATTTTAAAAACAAAGTTGCATTTTAAGTTCCTGAGTGGCCCTTACAAAAAAAAAGGAATTTAAACTCTTACATTTAGAGCCTTTGGGTCAAGAATCCCATGTTTTTTACTCTATCTCACTTGCTTTTTTTTATCCCGAGAGATTAAAGACTCTGAACCATATTTGGCCCTTCTTTCAAAGGAGGATTAGACTAGATGATTTTTAGAGACCCTTTCCAACTTCAACTATTCTGTGATTCTTCTGGCATTAAAGCTGGTGAGGGATATGAAACAACACACACAGAGTTTTTACAGATCTGTCAGCAGTAGGAGGAAGAGTAGGTACTGCTGCTGAATGGGGCAGGGGACCTTAAGTAGGATGAGAAGGAGACTGTAGAACTAAAGATGGTTCCTCCTCATCTCAGTCCCTGGGCAAGTGATGAAGCAAATATTTCTGGAGGTCAATGTAGGAAAAGACAGGTACATGGTTAAGAGCTGTTGGCATTGATCTGTGAAGGAGAAATCATGCCTGACTAGCCCAATAGCCTTTTAAAGGAGTTGAGTGGCTTGGAGATGAGGGACAATAGTGAATGTTATTTATCCTGAGTTTCAGCAAGTTTCTGAACAGACTCCCATAACATTCTCAATGACAAACTGAAAAGATATGGCAGAACTGCTGGAATCAAAGGGCTGTGATCAGCAGAGTGAATTCCAGTGACTGGGTGTACTCCAAAGGTTGGTGCAAGAGCCAGTATTGTTCAACAGCTCCATAAATAACTTGGATGATGAAACAAAAAGCTTTGCAAACAATTGAAATCTAGGAGTAGTGAATGATTGAGGTGGACCTTGACAGGGTGGAGAAATGGGTCAACAGGAATCTAATGAAGTGTCACAAAGAGAAAGAGTGAAGGTTATCCTCCCCTGGGGAGGAATAACCTCATGTGCCAGTGGATACTGGGGGCTGACCACCTGGAATGCAGCTTTGGAGAAACTACCTGGCTGTCCTGGTACTGAATGTGTCAGACACATTGTGCCCTTGCACACAAAACCCAAGCAGCATCCTGGGTTGCCGGAGGGAGTACATTACCCCTAGGTCAGGGGTGTTCCTTCCTCTCTACTCAATAAGATCACACCTGGAGTGCTGGATCCAGCTCCTCAGGAAAAGACGTGTATGGACAGTCTATAGCTGTTAGCTGGTCTATCAAATGATCAGGAATGTGATGAAGGTATTGAGGTATCTGTCATACAAGGAGGAGCCAAGAGACCTGGGATTGTTTAGCCTTAAGAAGAGAAAGCGTGGTATGGGCAGGATGGTGGTGGTAGTATCAATGGTTATAAATACTTGAATTGGAGCATGTGATGGAGCCACACTCTTCTTGGTGCATCCTGACATTACAAAGGCCATGAAGCAAAACTGAAATAGAGGAACTTCAATTTAAACATAAGAAAACAGGTTTGGGGGGTGATAAGAGCTCTGGCACAGGTTGCCTAGAGAAATTGTGAAGTCTCCATCCTTGGAGACATTCAAAACTGGACTGGACACAGCACTGAGCAACCTGCTCCAGCTGACCCTGCTTGAGCAGGGGGCTTGGAATAGATAACCTCTCTAGAGGTTCTTTCCCACCTCAGCCATTCAGTGTTTGGGTGGTAGTAGACCATTTCAACCTTGGAGGCTGGTCATTTTGTAGGAACATGAGCCCAGTCACTGAAAACTAGAAGCCACTTAATTTTGTTTGGAACAAGTTAGTAAACAATTGTTAGCAACTTAAAATGATAAAATTTGTGAAAAAGTTTCAAAATGTCAACAAATTCACAGCTTTCTCAGACACTGTCTTTTACTGATTATTAAATATGAAGAATCCTGATTTTGAAACCAGAATATCATTTGGGAGTAAGTGGTGGTTTATCACTGTGTTGTACAACAACCACTTAGTAGCATCTGGTTTTTTATCTGTTTTCAATTTTATTTATTTATTTTAAAATGAGTACCTTATGTGTAAGCAGCATGTAAAACTAAGTTAATATTAATTTCCTTGGTCAGCCAGGCATTGGATAGTTCTTTCAATGTATTGTCCATTTCACAGTGCCCTTCCAGCAAGGAGCATGTAATCTCTATTCTGTTGTTTTCTTCTTTCCAACCCTTCCCTTTATGTTGGTTGACTCACTATGAAGCCCAATCAGCATTCTCTAACCCACCCTGGCATAAAGTATCATCTTCCTTCACTCCCTTATGTAGTTTGTGGCTCCCACTGCAACTGTTTCTCACTCATTTATGTGAGGCCAAGCAAAGACAGAAAAGTGCTAATATGGCTAAAATGAGAAAGATTAGACTTGCAGTCACAGAGTTCTATTTTTTTTTTTTCAAACGCAGTTAAAATCAAACTAAATAGGTTAGAGACTTGACAAGCGTTGATGTAACAATTGTTACAAAACCAAGGGCCTATAATTTGTACAATGGCATTGTTATTCTTAACAGTTCGTAACCCTTCTCTTGTCTTGGACAAGAAAAATCAATTTTGTTTGACTGAAGGAATTTTTGACACAGCTATTTTTGATTTTTACTTGTACTCTGGCAGAAAAAATAAATGCCATTGTGCTAGCAGAGTTTGCAGGTGACACATTGGAGTTGTCAGTGTTTGGAGTAAGTAGTGGGAATTGGTCAGTTAGAGAAATCAGGATAGATCACTTGGCAAAGTTGATGAGAGTAAAAGTAAAGGTAGTTAAATTGAAGGGATACTGAAGAACAATGGTGGATGTGAGAATTTAGTTTTAAATAACCAAAAGATACCCCCAAGTCTGAGAAGTCTTAAAAATTATGTGTTTATGGATAGTGTTCAAATCTGTGGGAGATTGATTCTTTCCCTCCCCTCTGCTAATTGCATGAACCTGGTAAAAAAACTTCTTCCCAGGGAAAATAAGTTCATAATACTGTGGAGGGGTTTTTTTCATGTCAAATTGCTTTTTAATTCACAGTTTTATTTTTAACCAGTTTTGGTATTTTTGTACATTTTAAGTTTTGATCAAGCCTAAAGAGTAAGACGGATTCCAGTCTTTCCATTTCCAGTGTCACAATATTACCTTTTATTTCGTCTGGTAGATTGACTGTTACTGAACAAGGAGTGTTTCACCTATTGAGTTTCCCAAGGGTATGTGAAATAGTAGCAAGTTGCCCATTGGTGATTGGCATCAGCAAGACCATTCTTAGAAATACTGACTTGGGTTCTGCTAAACTTAGCTTCTCCAATGTTACCAAAACACCCCCAAACCCAAACAACCTGTCCCCACAAGCCCCCTCAAACTTGAAGGTGGTCTCAAGTACTTCAGAAGTTTTTTATAAATTCGGGTGTATATTAAAAATTACATGCTTATGTGAAGTCATTTGTTGTTTTATCCTAAAGAGTCTGCCTGCAGTTTTGTTTCATCGACACAACATTTGTACAAATTAAACTTTTAGTTAAACTTTTTTCACTTTTTGTGAGCTATTGTTTCATATGAATGTATTGAGATATCCATCAACCATATCCATCTTACATTAAAAGTAGACAAAAGGTAATTTCTGTGTAGGTTGAGATTATTGTGTAAACTCATTTTGTTGGGATAAAGGCCTTTCTTCTGTTTGTGTGTGTGTACTTGTTTGGTTTCTTTTTTGTGTGTGTGTGTGTTTTGTTTGTTGAGGTTTTTTTTTAAATGTAGAATGATTTGTCAGATACCAAAACTAGATTTATCTCGCGCCTGAACGAATCTTGATTTCCTGCTGTTCTGAAGTAGATTGTTGGCAAGGCAAAACTTTGTCATAAAGCAAGTGCAACTGCATCTTTTTCTAGTGTGAGGGAAGGGTGAAGATATAGTAGAGCCTTAAGACAGCAGTTGCTCCTTGACTAAAAGTGCTTTGTTTTACAGCTAGTAAGTCCACTCCTTCACAAACCTTCTTGAACTAGGAAAACTCATTTGAATTAGGGCCTGAGGCTAATGGACTTGGCACTTGGCTATAACACAAGAAGCTTGTGGTTCTTAAAGAATAGCTACAATCCCACTATAAAAATTGGCATATCTGATGTAGTTTGACCTGTGCTGGCTCATGCACCACTGTTATGTTGGTCTGGGCCAAACCTAAGGGTTTGGGCAAGGGGTTTGTAGTTGTTGTGCAGTTGGTACTAGGGAGCAAGTTGTCCACGAGCCAGAAGTGCCATTGTGGCCAAGAAGGCCAGTGGTATCCAGGGATGTCTTAGGAAGACCATTGCCAGCAGGTCAAGGGAAGTGATCTACTCAACCCTGATGAGGTCAGTCTGGAGTGCTGTGTCCAGTTCTGGGCCCCTCAGCAAAAGAGAAACATGGTGGTCTTGGTGTGGGTCCAGTGGAGGGCTATGAGAATGATTAAGGGACTGAAGCATCTCTCTCTGAGATAAATAGGACAGGCTGAAGGGAGCTGGGCTTGCTCATCCTTGAGAAGCAACAACTGAGAGGTGACCATATCAGTCTATTGGTATCAGAAGGGAGGGTGCCAAGAGAAAGAAGCCAGGCTCTTCTTGGTGGTGCCAAGAAATAGGACAAGAGGCAACGGGCAGAAACTGCTGCACAGAAAGTTGCACCTGAATATGGGGAAGAACTTCTTCCCTGCATAGGTGACTGTGCACTGGAACAGATTGCCCAGGGAGGCTGTGGAGTCTCCCTCACTGGAGACATTCAAGAACTGTCTAGATGCAATCCTGTGCCACATGCTCTGGGATGACGCTGCTTGAGCAGGGAGGTTAGACTGGATGACTGACCGTGGTCCTTTCCAAATTTGCTTTAAATCTTCCAACACCATTCTGTGTGTGTGCATGTTAACATTGCCTGCCTTGTCACAGTTCTGTAGATTATAAAATGTATCACCATTGCCATTCTTTGGTCTAATGAGGATATGGAGTGTGACTAATGTCAATGTATCCATGCAGAGAAGTATTACACTTCGTTGCTTTATTATTGAATAAGTAGCAGTTTAAAATGAATTACAGTAAACTTTATTTTCTTCACTAGTGTTCTTGATGAAACATTTTAATTTTGTTAAAATGAATTCTTGTTCCTGTAACTTGTTAGCTTTTAAACTTGCAAAAAAACCTCAAAGCTCTTTGAAACAAAGTTTTGTTTGTCAAAATCAGAAATTTCTGTAAGTTTTGGTAAATTAATTTGTAAATTTTTGTTTTGTGGTTTTGTGCGTGTGTGTTTGTTTAGCTGTAGTGGGTAGCAGGATTCTTAAAAAATAAACTGTCTTACAGTGGTGGATAAATGTTTGAGTAGACCTCAAGAAGCATGTTGCCTTGGAGAAGATTTGAATGTGTGCTGACCTTGAGTTAATAGCTATGTGGAAGCTTTTATGCTTTTTGTATTTGAGGTAGGTTACTCCTTCATGGAAGCTGCCTCAGTACTCCTGAATTTGGGCGCTTAAAGTTGAAAGTTGTATTGCATCTTTGAACTATGTCTTGCAGTTCAATACTTTTTCCATGTCTGTATCATAGGCTACTTTTGTATGTATTTTTCTCTAACTAGGGCCAAAGGAGATAATTACTATAGTAAGCTGTTCATATGTGCAAGTGGTCCAGTGCTGAAATAAATTTTCCAACCTTGTCAAGTATTTTAGTTTATGAACACAATATGAATGTGTCTCTTCTTTTTTCTTTACCCATTTGGTAGTGGATACCCTGTTTTCAAGAAAACTAAATGGAAAATACAGACTTGAACGCCTTGTTCCAACTGCAGTCTATCAACATATGAAGATGCACAAACGAATTTTAGGACACTTATCTTCTGTATACTGTGTGACTTTTGATCGGACTGGCAGGCGAATATTTACTGTGAGTACAAAATCTTTATTTTTGTAGGTTTTTTTCTTTTTTAAGTACACATAATATGTCACCTAATTGTTTCCAAAACCTGAATATGGCATAGATACACTGATTATGAATGAAAAGCAGATAGTCCTTTACTACTGTTCCTCTTGTATTTGCATTTTAATAGCCATGCTGGTTTACATGCTAAAATAGTTCTGGCATATGTGTCTGAACACTAGATGTGATGGTAATTGCTGATCTGTGTAGTTCATTGGGAAAACTGCTCATTCTCAGTAGAAAGGATTTACTCTGTGTAGGTTCATTCTTCTGGGTTTGTTTTCTCTAGCAAAACCAAAAGCAAAACAAGGAACTGCCACCACAGAATTTGATTAGGAAGTCAGAGCAATCATGTGTTGTGTTGTAACAAATGTTGGTTCCCAACAAATTGTCTTTATGAGATCCTAGGAACTTTTTAAAATACTAATGTTTTTAGTATTTTTAATAATTTGCTTTTTTTGTTGTTGTTAAGTCATAAATATGAGACAGATATCTGAAATCAGTACTGAAATTGCAGGTTTCCCAAGGAATTGGATTTATAAAACCAGATAGGTATTAGTGTAATATCTGGATTTCTTAGTAACTAGTCAGTTTCAGTAGAGACAAAGATTTCATAAACACACTTCATGCCGGTCCAGGATGCTTTGGCTGCATTTATTGCCTTCCTACAAATACTGGATGTAATTGATACCTGTGTGGATTCAGGAGCTTGATTGTGTCCTTTTAACCTCATGTCAGATAGCTTGAACAAAGCAGATAGAAGTACAGTTCAGGTTTCCTATTTTTCCTTGCAGTCCTAACTTCTAAAATTCTTTCAGAAGACAGTTGTAAATATAATTCGCCCTTTTGCCCACATCCATCTTGCTTTGTCATGCGGGGAGATGTGTGGTTGAAGGGATGGGACATCTTGCAATGTTTTGAACAGGCCTATTTATTTGTTTGCTTGTTATTTCAGGCATAAAAGAGACTAATTTTCATGTTTCTTTTGTTTTCATCAGCAAGCTAAATCACAGGCATTAAAATCTTATGTCGTATGGTTTATATGTGATTAACTTATCAGGAAATGGGCTCTGTGTTGTGGGTTTATTTTGTATATGACATGGCAGAATGCATTAGAGATTTTATGAGAGAATTCTCTTGACTGTAACAGCAGTTTTTTTTCCAAGAGAGAAGTAGAACAACCTGAAATAAAATGGGGGGTGGAGAGGGGCAATATGTTTCTGCAGCCCTAGAGTTTTGCTGGCATTCCTTTGCTGACTGGTGTCCTGGTGTAATTGGTTGAAAAAAATTTCCCAGTTTAGATCATGATTACTTCAGTCTGGTGTTAAATAAAGTGGCCATAGATATTAATTGTGGTTGCTGAATTTTCATTTTGGAGGGCCTGGGACTGAACTTCTTATCTCTGCACTTTTAGGTAAATCCAGTGTTCTTCATGTGGATGTTTAAGTGGTTGTTGGCAAATGTTTGTATTCCGCATTTCAGTAAAATCCAAGTTGTTGTAGCTGGCCTCATATAGTCAGTGGATAAACAGTCATGAACTGTTGTGTTGTAATTGCATCTGTATAATGAAATGGTGCCAATTCTTTTCAATCTAGACCACTATAACTTCTAAAGTCTCTGGTGTGGCTTGTAAATTTGCATGCATCAGTAGGGAATTGTTCTTGCCTTACATATTTACTCTGCAACCTTCAGTGTGATGTTAGCTAGATCAGTTGTTTTAGGTTTATAATATGTTCTAGAAGCTGCATCTTAATTATTTCCTGTTCCACCTGACATCTGAAGGATTGAAAGCCTCTAAATTCAAGCTTTGTTCATGTTCTGTTTCAAATTAAAAGGAAAAGAAAGTCTCCTCAGCACATTTTCGAGTCATGCTCATCTGGGAGATGTTGTCCTTGCTAGAAAGATGTTACTTCTGTTTTGCATAAAGACAGTGCAAACAGGACAGTATACATTTTTCCTACTAGCTTAGTTGGCCTGTATTGTGTTC
>VZRO01005388.1:318685-494082 GCA_013397915.1 Daphoenositta chrysoptera
GAAGCTTCCTCCATGCCCAACAGAGCCAGTGCCAGCCTGCTCCAAGATAGACCTGCTGCAGGTCAAGGCTCAGCACAACAGTGAAGGTGGTAGTGCCACCGGGATAACATATTTAAGGAGGAGGAGAAAAATCCCAAGGCAGCTGCAGCTGGGAAAGAGGAGTGAAAATACGTGAGAGAAACAGCCCTGCAGACCCTATTACGAGTGAAGAAGGAAGACGAGGAGGTGTTTCAGGTGCTGGAACAGAGATTCCCGTGCAACCTGTGGGGAGGACTGTGGTGAGGCAGCTGCCCCCCTGCAGCCTGTGGAGGTAGAGACTTTGTATTCTGGTTCTACTGAAAAGTGTGACTTGTAGAGCCCATGCAGGGTAATAGAAAATAATGCTGTCTTCTCTAGTTCCTGCACTACTCAAATTTCTGACTGCAAAAAGCTTTTTTCCCCACCTTTATTTTCCTGTCTCTGCCGAGATTATTCTTTTTAGGGAATAATAAACAGCACTGTGTAATAGTTTGTGTAAGATTTCCAACCCAAGATTAATTTGTGTGTTGCTTGGCAGTTTCACTTCATCCCACAAGTGTGTGTTATGGTAGGGAAATGAACGAATTTTACTCCATACGTTGGTAATGCAGTCATCAATTCTCTTAGTGCTGAAGTTGTTTTAGGATTCACTTTTGACAGATGCTTTTTAATAGGTACATAATTTGTAGTTGTAGATATAACCTTGGAAACATGAGCTGTGGTGTAAGCCTATGCCCTTGCTAGTAGAATTGCAACAGTATTTTAAGAGTGGATTGTCCCATTCAGATCAGATAGCAACACATGAATTTATTTGAACTCTAATAGTGATGTCTTGGGAAGGTGCTACTACTGAATGTACAATTTTACCTTAGTTTTTTTCTCTTTTGTTTTCCTTTTCCCCTGCCTTTTTTTCCTCCCCCATTTTCATTGTTGAGACTTGGCTGACAGTCATTTTTTCTCTGCAGTGGACATGTACCACATGTGCCTCTATAGTGACACTACAGCCAGCTGTGGCAGGGAGCAGGCCTGTTATATACTGATCTTCGTTGCTTGGTTTACTGTTACTAAAAAGACCGCTGGGACCCTTCAGGTGGTATTAGGTCCCACAACTATTTTTTTTTTTCCTTGCTGACCATTTTACATCTTTGTCTGTGACTGATTTCTACCTTTTATAGTATTTGGTAGTTTTGGGTCTCCGATTCCCCCCTCCTACTTTCAGGTCTCTCTTGAGCAGTGAGGCTATTATTTGCAGTTTTACACACAAGCAAGCACACATATCCTTCTGTCTCAAGTGCTTGGGTTTTTTGGTGGTGACTGCATTTTGAGAAGAATATACAAGCTTCTTCATACTCTAGAGTCTCATGTCATGATAACAGAACCCCATGAGCAGATACTATCTTTGAGATAATTATAGCATCCTTACTGACAAACTGATGATGTACAGATTAGATGTGTGGACTGTGAGACTGTCAGTTTAGGGCATTTTCAGGTTTGAAGAGCTGTGATTAGCAGCACAAGGTCCAGCTTGAGTCCAGTCACTAGAGGTGTACCACAGGGTTTGGTACTGAGACCGGCACTCTTTCATGCTTCCTTTAAGGACCTGGGTGATGGAACAAGAGGGTGCCTCAGTAAATGGGCAGAAGATGACAAAACCTGAGTGATGGATACACCATCACGTTCTAGCTGACCCTATTTGAGCAGAGAATTTGGACTTTAGACCAAAGTATCTTCTCACCTCAATAATTCTGTGATTCTGTATGCTCATTGCTGTAACTCAGACTCTGATTGTGTTCCCTGCTCTAGCACTGTCTAGCAGTTAGATGAGGCAAATATGTTCCACAGAACCTCAGCATGGAAGTTTTATACATAGGTAGAAATAGTATAGGCTGTACCATTGCTCTTCTCACCCAAGAGGCAAAAAATATAATTATGAACGAGCTTCTGTAACTATTTCCTTTGCCTAGGAGACCTGGTACTAATTTATAAAAGGGAGATGATAGTATTGCCATGACTTCTGCTGTCTTTAAAGTGTACATGCCAGATAAGCTTGCGCACTGTAAGTAAATGGAATATGAAAAACTGGTGAAATTTTATAAGGATGGTGTCACATTGTAACTTGTAGCACCTGTGTGTATCCAGTAGCAGATCAGTGCTCTGGGTGTTAAAATCCAACTTTTTATTGCTTCTGAACCTAAGTAATTGAATTAAATGTTTACAGCAAACGTTGTCTGTCAGTGTGTGTGCAGTGTTCAAATGTCAGGGTATTGAGCCGTGAAGCTGTGCAGATAGTCAGACTTTCAGAAAGGCATAGGAATGCAATAAAAAATAAGGGAATGAGTTCTGAATTTTTTGTTAGGCTATGAATTCGTTGTATACGGGCAAGTAGCTGTTAGAATTGTGTGGGAAGACCAGCAAAACTTGAGTTAAGTATGAATATGTAGATAAAGCCTCTTGAGTTTGTTGAGAAAGAGTGGTAATTTTGATGTTAATGTGAAGCAGGTTTATATTAGTTTGACTTAATAATGTTCATACATGCTCTTTACCTAACTTGTGGTAAGTATGATGATGATGAAACTAGGAAGATAAGGAACTTAAGTGGGTATAAATGACAGACTGTACCAGTTCATAACTCACTTTCACATTTAATGTAAATTTTTATTTTAATGTATTGCAACAGCTTCTTCAATTTGTGCTGGATGTTTGGAAGAAGTGTCTTACTGAAGCATAAACCAACTTACTGTAGGATTTGTGATCTGTATTATAAATGCGTCACGATTTGTATATACTGTTGAGAATGTAAACGTGTGTTTTGAATGCAGTGTGGAAAACTGTTAAAAGCATGGGTGGGAGTATCTTCATGTCACTAGTTCTGTTTTTCACTTCACTGTGCTAACTCTAACATCAAAACAGCCAATGGTATGGCTGAAATTATTTCTACCTTGCTTCTAGGGATCAGATGATTGCCTTGTAAAAATCTGGGCAACCGATGATGGAAGGTTGTTGGCTACCCTGAGAGGGCATGCAGCTGAAATATCTGATATGGCAGTAAACTATGAAAACACCATGATAGCTGCTGGAAGCTGTGATAAAATGATCCGAGTTTGGTGCCTTCGAACTTGTGCACCCTTAGCGGTCCTTCAGGGCCACAGTGCATCTATAACGTCATTGCAGGTAGGTTTTTGCTTTACAAAAATGAGTCACGAGAATGTTCAGTGTAACAAAAAAAATAATGCATGCCTGGCAACTAAGCCCTGAAGTGAGAAGGAATTTTCATGTTATGCATTATGAAATAACACATGTTTATTGTCAAAATGCCTGACCTTTGAAGAATGCCAGACATAATCCTTGTTCAAAAAAATTGCGTGACACATGTGGGCAGTTCTGTTTTGAAGTACCCTTCTTTTGTAGGCTGTGATTCTGAGCACAGGTGCGTTGAGTAAGAACTGCAGTCACTGGGAGTACTTTGGTTTGTTTTCATTTAGAGTTGCATGCTGTTGTGCAACTTGGATGGTGGGGAGGGAGGAGGAACCTGGAATGCTTTGGCAAGTAACCCAGAAGAGTTGCTCTGGAGGAAGTGACCAAGCAGCATTTTGTTATTTTGGTGTTCATTCCAATCTGTTTCCCTTTAGTATGGTTTGATACTTGATTTTATTTTCTTGTTTTTTTTTTTTCCTTTTTTTTTTACATTTTTTTTTGTGAAATGAATTGTGGAACTTCTTAGCACATCTGGAACAGATTAACAGAAGAACTTTTCTTTTTTTCTTCTCCCTTTTCCCAGTTCTCTCCACTATGCAGTGGCTCAAAGAGATACTTATCTTCAACCGGGGCAGATGGAACAATATGCTTTTGGCTGTGGGATGCTGGCACCCTTAAAATAAAGTTAGTTGCTGTTTTACTTATTGCTACTTCTATTTATGTAATTAAGAATGATGTACAAATACGGAGAAAAATTTGACTAAACAAAGCTTGTCATTGGCTATTTCAGTATGTGATTGTTGGGTGTGATCTATTTCTGATGTAGTTATAGCTTGCTTGCTTATCTCTTAAAAACTGAGTTGATAATACAACATTTTGTGGAGTGATAATGTATATATGTAAATTTAGAAAATAAGTCTACTGTTGGGGTTTTTTGTTAAATAGAGTGTCAAAGTTGGCACTCCTTTATTCTGATGTCATCTCTTAATCTTAAATGAAATGAAAATTATGTTGATAAAATGATTGCAGTTTAGATTGCACAATCCAGTTTTTAAGGAGACAGTAGTGTCCTGTATAAATCAGGATAGGATATTTTTTTATGTTTGTTCTTTCCTTATCTATACTACTTTTTCATAGTTGCTCTTGGCTGTAACATGGCAGAAGGCAGTATTCTTGGACAGCCATGTATTGATGGCTGAAGTTAAGCCTGAAGTTTCTTCAAAGATACTAAAAATGTTGTTCAGGACTTTCAAATATAGTTTTTAAAAATCAGCTTGCTCAGTAGCTTTCAAATGTTCTTTACTCTTCCTTTATCATGAAAATTTGTAGCTTAAAATTGGAAATGGTTGTTTTAGTAATCATTAGTGATTTAGCTTTGATGATGGGATGTGTTCTTCTGGATATATGCTTGCAGATAAGTTCAATTTCCTTGTAGTTTTGGTAATTACTGCTAGAATCTTTTTCTTGAAGTGCTGAGGTTTTGCAGAGCTTGCAGGCACACTTGCGTAGGTCCTTTTTTAATTGTCTGCACCTTAACTATTTTGATGTTCTCTGGGTGCTTTGTCTCTCCTTTGGTACTGTAAATGAAACTGCATCTCAGGTTGTTACTCCTCCTAGTGCATGCTGTAATCAAACTAAGACTTCCCTTTTTACTGAGGAGAGGAGGAGATAGCTTGCATGCTTATTTTTGTGTGAAGGAAAGGAGTTGCCACCACATTATTTTTCTTAGGGTTTCCTAGGTCTGAGCTCTTGTTGACAAGATGAAAACGGTA
The DNA here is from genome assembly GCA_013397915.1 of Daphoenositta chrysoptera. Taxonomy (NCBI): domain Eukaryota; kingdom Metazoa; phylum Chordata; class Aves; order Passeriformes; genus Daphoenositta; species Daphoenositta chrysoptera. The sequence continues at coordinate 323,671 of VZRO01005388.1, forward strand.
GTCTGTCTGATTGGTAAACCTTTTGAGCCCACGTGTTTTCTTCTTTTGTCTTTTTCTGTTCTTTCTTTTTTTCTCCTTTTCCTAAGTAAAGTTTTAGTCTATGGAATTGATTTTTGAAATGAATTAAATCAGTAGAAAATAGCAAATCCTTGACAGTTAGGTGGGTTATAATATATAAGCTAGGAGTTGAATGTTTAGCAATGATGAATGTTTGAATGAATCATGGAGTTGGATGGGATTTATCTTGAGATAAAACTTAGGGAGGGAGAAAACTGTTGCCAGTTATAGTAGGGGTTTCACAATTAATTCCTTTCCATGGTGATATATAATTGTAGAACAAAAATATTTAGTGAAAAGTGCTCAACAAATATTAACAGAATAAAAGACACTTGAGTAATGCTTTCATGTAGAAGTCATTGCAACAGATGTGATTAGACAGGGGCATAGAGAAAACAGATCAGTTCAGCTGTCTTGTGCAGCACAGCAAGGAAATGGTCTGGTAACGTAAGTCATGCCAGTGATTCATGTTGCTTAACAACAGAGTGCAGATTAAATTTTGACACTGGAATTTTTCTACTGCTCTTACCTTCTGTTTTGGAAATATTTTTTATGTTGGGTTTTAGAAGAGAGAGGAAGCCATTAAGCTGTATTCCTTCAGTCTGGAAAAAAATGAATGCATGAAGATGAGTCATGTACAGTCATGAGTGTGTTGAGGAGGGAATATAGTGAGGAATTGCTTGTGACCCCTTATGGTTCTAGAAGGTATCAAATGAAAGTATCCATTTTCAAACTGGAAGAAGATGGTTGTTTACAAAACATGCAACTGAGTTACAAAGCTCCTTGACACAGGGTATTATGCATTATATGAAGATATTAAAAGGCATCACTGTGTGCTTTTTCTTCTTTTAGGTCTTTATTTATACTTAGTACAGCTTTGAAGTAATTGAAGCTTTTTAATTCAAACTAAAACTTTAAAATGTCTAAATAAGAAACAGGTATGTCTTTTGAGACTGAAGCATAACTTTATGCCACTTGTGACATTGAAACAGTTGGACACTCAGACAAGTCTTAATTTCCTGAATTGAACAGTATACTGGTTTGGGGAACGTGTTAGTTAGGGGAAGTTTTACCTAATGTGCTAAGCTGTAAACTTTTCTAACTGTGTTTATCATGATTATTCTGGTAAACCAAAATAAATTATACTGGGAAACTTGCAATCCAGTGTAATTTTCCACAAGAAGTCTGCATTGGCCAGTGCATCTCAGCAACGGGTGTATATATATTGTCATAACAGTTTTCAGTGAGGTGCTTGCACTTCCTTGCACACTTGAATCTGGTTCTCCTTCCAGAGCTGTGGAAGTGTGGCAGATTTCCTCCACATCCATTCAGTTATGTGCTGGGGGAAAACAAGTAAGAACATCAAAGGAAAGAATGATGCCTGTTCACTTTTGTCACAAGGCCCTTTTTTGAGGTTATTTTAAAAAAATATGATGTGTAGGCCATCTGGAAGAGAGTACCGCTGGTGAGGTGGGAAGTTTATCTTTTTATCTCTGTAGTGAAAAATACAGTCTTGCTCCTGTTCGATATCTCTAAGGAGGAGGAAAGCTGGCAGGGAAAATAAGATCTCTTACCATGGTTATTCAGCCTCTAAGCTTGCTGCCCTATATCTTGGTTCTAGTACAACTCCCACCCCAGGAAGGAGAAATTGGAGCTTTCAAGACCAAGAATTCTGAGTAGTTCAGGTGAAGGATGCTGTAACGTGCTTTAGTCAGAACTTGATTTCGTGTTCCTCCTGAGCTTGACTGCAGCCTGCTCTACAAGAATGCAATTGATACCAGTGATGAAAGTGTGTTACTATATTATCCAATACTTCAAACAGGGATGGGTGGTGAAGCCTTGAAATTTTAGCTACTTAAAAGAAAAAAAAGCCTATATCTCCCACCCCTGCTTTTGTACTCAACACTACTCAAATCACCTGGCAGTGGGCAGCCTCATGATGATCACGTGGTTGGTTGTCATTTCAAGATGATCATCAGTGCCATTAATGCTTTGCCGAAAAAGGCAGAGTTGGTATTGTGTCCAGTATGCTCTCAAATTAAAAATTATCAGTTTTGTTCTTAACTTCAGTGAGTTGTATTTTCTGGGGTTTTTTTCCTTATCTCTGCAAATGTTTATTTTGGCTCATTCTCAGATTGCAAAAATTCTTGTAACTCAGCTTTGCCAACAACTCTGCTGTAGTTAATATTATTTAATTAGTAGTACGTCTGAAATTAGGGGCTTCCCATGTTGGTCTTCCCTTTTTTTACTACCTTGTTAATTGAGGCATGTTCTGTGTTTGGGTCAGATGTATGGCCCAGTCCAGAGATGTTGGTGACAGCTCTGTTTTGATGAACTGCAAAAGGACACATTACAATAGATTCAGTGTCATAGGATGAAAGAGACATTGGCACAGCTGACCACAAAGTTCTCATGTTATTCAAATGAAAAGGAGCAACCTTGTTCACGTGGTTCTGTGACTAGTGTGGGTGCACGTTCTTCTGTATTATTGGGGCTACTGTCTCCTCTTCTTTCCTTGAAGAGGTTTATGACCAGGCCGCTGCCATTTATGTTGTTGCTGCAAGCAAGGAATTCACAGAACATGGCCCAAACAAGATGAGAAAACAATTGAAAATTTAGGCAATTGAGTCTTACCCTGGATTTAGTCTTCGCTTACTATTCTGGGGGGTGATAGTAAACACAGGAGTTGGATCCTGCATCAGTTTACAGTAGGGAGGAGAGAGAAAATCTGCCTTGGGGTCATCAGAAATTAAAGAATCACGTGCTTCATTCAAGTTAAAGGGAGAATTATTACAACTGGTCAGTGCATCATAGTTAAGTTAGTTGCACTGCAAAATGTTTGCCTATATGTCTTTTCTGAGGAAGACATTGAATTTTAATTTATCTTCTGACACCTGTTTCCATCACAAGTTTCTGGTGTTAGCCTGTTACTGACAGACAATATGAACAAGGCAGCAGAACCGTCTCACAGATTTGGATACAGGAGCTTGGTGTACTGCTTTTCTTCTCATCTATTTATTCTCCCATAATTTTAAAAAGAAGGAAAAAAACTCAGGAAAAACATGTGGATTTTGACATTCCTGTTTTGGAAAAGACACCGATTTCTCAATTATCATCAGTATGATGTGCTACTTCCCATTTGCTGTCTTATGCAGAAGGCACTTGATGTTAAAGGGACTGGTCATATATCAGAACTCAGATGTGCTGAACTTTTTTCATTAACTTGTGAACAAAGGTTTAAATTAGAGAGATTATATCACACATCTGTTTTCTGTGAAGAAGTCTTGCTTGAACTACTTCATGACCAGAGTTTGGCTAGTCTGCAGAACCTAGATTAATAAACTGATAAAATACTTAATAAATGCATTGAAAATACGTGTAAAGTGAAACACTGTCCTGGATGGAACCAGCTTTTGTCCCCTCTCCATGCTTCAAAAAAATATTGATTGCCTAACTCATTTTGCAATCTGCTTTATTGTAGAAAAGTGCCATAATCCCTTGTCTCCTAATGCCTAAAATAGCACACATTAGAGAGATGTAAATTTGAGAATTTAAATTGGTTATCTGAACTAGAATGTAAGTGCATACTTGCTCTATTTTGCAGCTGTCCTAACTCCAAAAGCAGAGTTAACGAACAACAGTGGAAGAAAACAACAGTCTATTTATCTATTTACATTTGTTCCAAATTATGTAAACTGCATATTGAATTGTCTGATGGTTCTTGTTAGTATCTCAGTTAAGGAGAATTTCAACTGTTTTGTAGAAAAAACTAAACTCCTGATTACTGTATGTTGTGAAGTTTCCTCATGACAAATCTGCAGGGACTTACCTTAAAACTCCTGCAGGAAAGGTCACAGAAACAGCCTATACTGAACGGATAATTTGGAGAAAGATTTATTAACTGATATTTCTGATGTTTATTACTTTGTTTTATGCATAAACATCACCAAGGTTTAATGCTTATTACTTTCTTTGAGATAGCAATAACTGATTAGTGGAGAAAGATCTCTTACGCATCTGCCTTCAGGTGAAAAGAATTATACAGGCCATTTTGCTTTTAAAAGAGAACATTTTGGATAAGTTCTGAATATGCATTCTTTTATGTTAGAGCAAATCTTTAGTGATGACACTCGTGGGTGTAGTGCTGCTGTTCTCTCGTAAGTTAATTCTTTGAGGGAAGATTGCATGTGGCATACTATGCAAGACCACCTACTGGTTTGAGGTTGCTGTAATCTTTGAATAGAACTGAAATAATGATTGAAGAACTTCATCTGATTTGTTTTGGTTTTACACACCCTTGAAGTGCCAGATCCACTGAAGGTTTTGTTTTGCTTGCACATCACATTCTGAAATGCCTAGAGAAAAGTGAGGGCCATAAAGTAAAATCCCTTGAAAACTTCTAACCATGGTCCTGACATTTTGGGCACTATTTGAAACTAACCCACAGGGAATATATGTCATTTGAATAAACTCTTATATTCTAATACTGTGGAAAACTCCAAATTTATTTAAATTTATTTGATTTCCTTGGTCTATAAAAAACACCCATCTCTGTTTCTCTCTCGTAAAAGCAAGCATATGTGACAGGAGAAATCCAGTGCACCCAGTGGTTAAAACTGAACATCATGGCCAACTGGCTCTGTTCTGCTTTGCTGGTAACTTCAGGAGAGTGTTTTGTATAGCAATATCATAGGGTAGCAGGGAATGGGATTTAAGTTGGGTTACAACTCTCCTTGATGCATGGGTTACTTAGTCCATCTGGATGTCTTAATTTCCTAAAGATCAGATCATGAACCACAGTCACACAAAATTGTTTATAAATGGGCAGCCATCTGTTCCTTCATATTTAATTTTATCCTTCTGTTCTTTATTTCTAAGATACTGACTTGTTTTTTGAAACCCTGTGAGGAGATTATTTAACTGGTTTTCTTTTGTTTGTAGTCCAAGGCCAACAAAGTTTACAGAACGTCCTCGGCCTGGAGTCCAAATGATCTGTTCTTCTTTTAGTGCTGGTAAGAGACTTTTTCTTTTTTCCTCCTCTCCTTGAAACAGTATAAGAAGTTATTTGATGAATCAAATAAAGTACAGTATAGTTAGTGTAGCATATATCTTTTTAATAAGATGGATTTGAGTTAAAATTGCTATAAAAAATCCCAAATATTTAAAATAGAAATTCAGAATTTATGCATTAATACTTGCTGCTACAGAAATTCTTAGAAACAGTTAAACATGAAATGATGTAAGTAAGTCTCTTGTGACTGGAAGTCTTTTCAGAACAGGGTAGATACCTTTTTTCTCAGAATAATTAGCAGAGTTGGTTTTATCTGAGGTGTAATATATGGGGATTTGTACAAGGTGCTGATTACAGAGTTCTCACAGTCTGGGTTTCATTGATTGTAGAGCTGGAAACTGAAGAATGCTACATAAATAATTGGATAAAATATCAAAATGTACTGGAGTTCTAGTTCCGTTTGATTTTTATTAAGAGGGAGGCTTCTAAGGGCTTAGTTGCAAGTAAATTACTCTAGTTAACTAATCTTTCAGATAAGTCTGCTGATGCATATTTACTGACAGCAAATGTGAGATAATTCAACTCCAGTTAAACTTCGGAGTTTCTAAATCTTGTTTTGACGTAAAGGTCAGTTTCAGGCATAGTTGAAATGAGATACAGCTATAAATTTCAGAGAATAAATTGAAATATTTGATGTTACATCCCTTTGAAAATAGAGTAATAACAGTAGATTGCCCTTTTTTTAAAGTCTTATCTGTTTGTTTTTCTCAGGTGGAATGTTTTTGGCCACTGGGAGTACAGATCACATCATTAGGGTTTATTTCTTTGGATCAGGTCAGCCAGAGAAGATATCAGAGTTGGAGTTTCATACTGTAAATACATTTTTAAAAATTACATATGTACTTGATTAAAGTAATAATTTGGATAAGAGGAGATAATTTGGAGAAATTTGATTTCTTTTTTCTTTTTCTGCTCTTTTTTTATATAGGACAAAGTTGACAGCATTCAGTTTTCTAATAGTAGTAGCAGGTAAGCACACTATTCAGAGCTAGTTTTTTGACCTTGTAGACATTTATAAGTACCAGTTTCCAGAGGTAGTTATTAAAACAAAGAGCTTTGTTTTGAGTTTCATCCGGAAAAATCATCTATAACTATTGGAATCTCACTGTTTCTTTTTAGTGGTACTCCTTAGTTTCACAGTTGTTTTCATTGTAATCCTTGAAATATTTTGAATATGCTAAAATTATAAAAATACTTGAAACTTCTTAAGAAATGTGTGTGTATATACATACATGTTAAATATATGTACTTTTTAATATATTTTAATGTGTAAACCTTTTTTTACCTAAGTGACTGCTGGATACAGAAAAATGATCAAACTAGATCTAACAATGTTTTGTTTAGCTAGCCATTAAAAAAATGCTTTTTTTAATGTTTCACTCAAAGTTCTGGATGTTGGCTATGAAGGATGCTAAAGAAAACAGTTTGGTTTATTATGAAGTATCTGACACTTTCACTTATTTGATGTTCTAATGTACACTTTTATCTTGATACAAATACTTGTAAACAAAGTTTCACCAGCCTCTTTCTCCTCTTCCTACCCCTGAACCTCTAAAAGGGGAAAGAAAAGAGTGGGAGAACTGGGAAACACTTCTCCATATAAATATAATAATACTTACTCAGTATACAATGCTAACTTATTGGGAATAGGTTTCATTTCAAATCATGTCTGTACTTCTGCTGGCAGGGCTTTCCTCTTGATCTGGTGGGATAGGGTCAGCTCCTTGGAATGTTCATTGGGTAATGGTGTCCCTGTGCCAGTGCAGTGTCATAGCTCAGCAAGGTGCACTAAAGGTCATGGAACTGTTAGTTTGGAAGGGGCTCGGGATAGGGAAGCAGGTTTGACATTTTAGAGGCCTTCAATTTTTTTGCCTGTATGGGAAGCGTTTTTAACCTCAAGCCACTTGTACAGCATTCTGACACTACTTGGACTTCTTACTCATAGCTTCCATTTTTGAGCTCTACATTCTGGGACTTTAATTTTCAGGTGTCTTTTCTGTACAGATCTGCCTTTGATCTCTGAGTAACTTTTTTCTGCTTTTGTTAGATTTGTGAGTGGAAGCCGTGATGGAACAGCACGAATCTGGCAATTTAAGCGAAGAGAATGGAAAAGCATTTTGTTAGATATGGCTACTCGCCCAGCAGGGTAAGTGATGTAAAATGTTCTGCTATCACATAGATTCTTGAGGGCCTTTGATATAATTTGCTGACTTACTAAAAAAATTTAAAAAAAGACAGTGAGAGAGAAGAAAGAGGGGAGGCCTAAATTATTATTGCTTAAATGCACAGTATGCTTATCTAGCTATAGAAATCCAATGAAAATAGATATTTGACTATATATTCAGCTGTGGAAATTAGCTTGTCCTGATAATAGTGCCACTAGTATTTTGATTAGATTAAAAGAATAAAAGATAATCAAAACCCATTGAAGGTCAAATTTTTATGGCTTTTTACATCGACATTTATTTCAGGAGCAAAAACCATGTCAGATCTCTTCTTGAGACTGATTGTATTTTAGTAATATTTACAGATATTGTGGGGCCTGCATGCCCAGAAAAGAAGTATTGTGTCCTTTTTATACAACATGCCAGAGCAAAGAAATTGCTGGCTCTGTAATTTGTTAAAACAACCTGAGAGTTTACAAGAGTTTGTAGGTATGGGAAGATTCTGTACACTAGAACAAGCAACAAAAGAGGCTTGAAGATGGAGAACGACTTAGAAGGAATTGTGGCTTGCACCTTTTTATTTTGGCATGATGTTTTCCAGTTGAAATAAATTAAAAAGATTTATGATAGGTTTAAGGGATAAACCTTTTCCCCCTTAATGTTCATACTGAGTGTTTTGAAGGATATTTAATAGAAAAAAAACTATAATGGTTTCAGGAGTAATCTGTGGCAAAATATCTGTTAGACCAAGAAAGGGATGGAAGAGAAGGTTAAATAATATCTAATTTAGTTAGATGTTTAGATCAGACAGTATCTTGTCAGTTATGGACAGGTGCATTAAAACGTAGGTATCAAACTGTTGGACAAGAGTGTATAAAACACTGGTACTTTGATAACAGACCGAGTTACTCTTAATAAAAGTAAAAAGTAAAAATTCTCAATTCTCTGATTCTGGGCAAAAGAGGAATGGATTCTTCTTTGTTGTGGCCATAAATGCTGAACTTATTTGAGAAATGGAGCTGGTCATTTTAGTAAAGCACCTATAGCAGAATTGTGTTTTATCCTTGTGACTAGAGGGATAAGTGCAGTTTCAAATTTGATCTTTTCTGCACAAGAACAGTTTTATCAAAGAAAATGAAATCGCTGCACTGAAAGAAAGAGTAAATTCAGCTTATAAAGCCTCCTGGGTTCTGCATTGAATCTAGGAGGCAATTTGGCTATAACTACATTCTCTGTTATTGAGTTTTACAATACATACTATTGTGCAATGTGTTGTTGTGCTTACTGTATGGAAGATTCTGTATTTTGTCTGCCTACTTAGTGGTTAGCATGCTATTGTTGCATTTGGTTGATGTTTTCATAGAAAAAAATGTGCTAGAGAATTCAAGGGTGATTAATCTTTAAATCATACTGCCAAAAATGTAATTTTTGAGTATTCTGATAGACTTATTATAGATTACTGTTGTTTAGGTTTCATGCAAGATATTAAGTACCATTATTACAATTAGTAAAGTGATGCCAGGGTACTGGTGTAGTACTAAATATTGTCTGAGAATTTATGTCATTTAAAGGTGTGGAATACCTTTTTCTTCAGGAAAATTTACTGTTCCTTGGTTGACTAATTTGGATTTTTTGTTCTTTAGATGTCACAACAAATACTGTAGCTATCAAATTTAAATAAGTTAGGTCATGTACAGAGGGCGTTTTCTGGAAGATCCTATAGTCATTTTTTAAGTATCTACAATACTTTCTGATTGTATGGGTACATTATAGAAAACATCTTTAATTTCTTTGGTTTCTTGAAGAAGTATTCTTTAAATTACAGCAACATACAGAAGTGTTTTCACTTGTTAGTAGTGTTAAACTATTTTGGCAAAGTAGGATTACATTGAAATATTTTATCTGTTGTTTTAGACAAAGTTTACAAGGAGTTGAAGATAAAATCACAAAGCTGAAAGTGACCATGGTGGCATGGGACCGCCATGACAACTCTGTTATAACTGCAGTTAATAACATGACTCTAAAAGTTTGGAATTCTTTCACTGGCCAGCTCATTCACATTCTCATGGTAAGGTGTACCATCTTGATTTATCAATCTTGAATGCAAAATTTATTTATACAATATAAACATTCCTCCTTATATGTTTTTTCCTGTCTGAAAACTACCTTGACAAATGTTTCCAGATAACTGAAATGTAATAGAGACGTCTATCAGCTGCTTAGTAGAAAATAAAACCTTAAAGTTGCAAATAATCATTGCTGTTCAAGATGCCTGAAATTTTGGACATTTTGGTTTGTTTTGGTTTTTGTTTTTTTTTTATTTTTAACTGAAGTTCTATCTTGAAGGAGAGAAGGAAACAGTTGTTTTTTTAATCTCTATTTAATGTGATGTTTTGAAATACTGTTAATGGATAAATTTGCCTTGTTAAAACAGAGACACTTCTGCAACCTAATCATTCCATGAGTACAAAAAATTAGTCTTCTAACTTAAATTAAATCAACAGGTTTACTAATGTCTGACTCTTCTTTTGCAACTGAGAAAATGGGTAACTCAAGGTAACTTGATATAGAGATGGAAATACTTAATTCAAAGCTTTAAAATATAGTATTAATTTGGAAGATGCTGTTCTCTAACTTTAAGTTATGTATTTCATTCTTTGCGGGTTTAAATTAAATTTCGAGCTGATACTCTGCTGAAAAAGATGGAAATCTGTTGAATATTAAGACCACCAAATACCAAATGTTGTGGACACTAATCTTTAAAATCCTGGTGAAAGTATTTGGACATACTTGTGAAGGTGACATACTACTTAGGAAGGTAAAATTGCAACTGGAAAGGAAAGAGTGTAATGCACTGCTACCAAAAAAAAAAAAAAGAGCGTGGTCAAGGGTAGTTTTTGCTGGGCATTTTCATAGGTTAATGTGGCAGCTGCTAGTTTTACCATGTTGAATCCTTGGGTAAGTGTTTGATATGTGTTTGACAATACTCTTTTTAATTCTACTGTGTCTTTATTTTCAGGGACATGAAGATGAAGTGTTTGTGCTTGAACCTCATCCATTTGATCCAAGAGTTCTCTTCTCTGCTGGACATGATGGAAATGTCATAGTTTGGGATTTGGCAAGAGGGGTCAAAATCCGGTCTTACTTCAACATGGTAATTATTGTGCTTTATACAGATATGCCAAAGCAACCATTCTAAACTTTTTGCTTTTAGTACATTCTTAGGTAGGCCATCTTGAAGTATGATTTATGTGTAGAGCAAGATCCTAAATCTGGTGAAGTCAAGAGAAATTCTTTTTCAGTTCAGTGTGGCAAAGAGTAAATCTTTGAGTAAAATGTTAGAAGTTGTTTCTTTGGCTGTATTTCATAGTGTTTTCTTTCTATATGCTTGAACCACATGAAACTGGAGTGTTAGTTACACTGTCACAGATCATGTGTGAGAGACAGGGTGACAAAGACCCTCCTTTAGTGCTCTGTTTCCTGCCTGGGAAGCCAAGGTGGAACTTGGTTTATTTTTGCATTACTAATTCTTAATCTGGCTAAAGCTCTTCAGGAGTTTCCTGATCTCATACAATGTTGTATGCTGCCTTGGCCCATTGGACAGAGTACTGTCAGCCTTTCTGTGTAGAGGTTCTCCACATGCAGGTTTCAAATTTGGTCTGTTCTGCACTAATTCTCCTGCAAGATGGATACAATAGGTATTTTCATCTGTTTCTTGATATTAAGTGTGTCCTTGTACATATGTTTTCCTCAAAAAGGTAATGATGTATTGTGCAATTCAGACTTTGTCTCATGGAGAAAATTACAAAAGCCTTTGTAGAATATCCATAATCATTTGGAATGCTGAGAGTAGGCAAACGGGCTTCAGCTGTAGTGGAATGGCAGTCTTGGAGACCAGCGTAAAGAAGATCATCTGAAGAAGAGACTTAGCATAGATATATTCACAAAATTATAAGGGACATTTAGAAATTAACTCAAGACAGGAAGGTCACTGAACCTAAAGAAAGGTTTTGAGATGTGCAGTACAGCAGAGTTCATAAAGTCTCTGAGAAAATTCAGCCAAGCTTAATCACAGAGAGCACAACCTAGGTTCCTTCAGCACTGACCTAGGCTGAGTAGCGTTCTCTCTGCAGTCACTTCTGTAACTGAGCTTATGAAGGATCAAGACAATCATATTGGAGCTATGAGTCTTCATTACTTGGTGCTATTCACTGTTGCCAGTTGAGGTGTATGTTCTCATTGCATGATTAGCTTGCATTTCCAGTTCTGCTTACAGTGGATTTGTGATGGTTCTCATGGAGTTTAAGTCAGAAGAGTCTGAGCTCATCTGCTCTTTTTAAGCAATCAGAACCTAAATTACAGGTCCCTGTGATGTTAGGCAGCACCCAAAAGACTGAAGTATTTATTTCAGCAGTGCAATGGAACAGAAACACCTAAAAATATAATAGTCACATACCTTTTAAGATCTTTGGATTCAGAGAAATTTGTAGACAATCAGAAGATCTCAGCAGCTAGTAATCTGTGCTTTATGCTTGAAACTAATATGAGAAGGTCTGCTTGCTGTGTAAGGTGAGGGGAATTGTACATCTGGCAATCTGTTTGTCTCAAACCAAGGAATTACAGAGTATGAGCTAGGTGTGCAAGAGAGGCATCACTCTATGGACTGAGTATTTCACCAGCCAATCTTCTGTGTTTGATGCTTCAAAACACATGGGTGGAAATTAGAGGTTTTCTTAGGTGATGGGTGGCAGGCAGAGGACATTGTGCAGTCACCTCTGCAGAGCTGCAAAGGTTAAGTGTCCTGGTTTACTTCAAGAGGGCATGAATTCATACAGAGCTGCCAGTCTTCTCCATTTCCCAAATGGCAAATCAGCTGGGAACATCAATAGATTAGCTGCTATTACATTATTCTGACAAGTGCTGTTACCTTCACTACTTTGCTCAATATGTCATCTCATACATCTTAAAAAAAGTATTTGTATTTCTGCTTAAGGAATGGAAAATTTTTATGGATTGGGTACTTTTGGATCAGCCAGGCAACATCATCTGGAGCAACCAAACCTAAGAGTTAAATTATATAAGATGTCTGTTTTACATTTCAAGAATCTCTTATTATCATTGCCTGGTCTGTGGTACCAGAACTAGCACTTGGTGGCTTTGTCATAACAAGAGTTCCTTAAAAAATGTTGCAGACCTTGGGGGAGTTGATTGAATTAGCAAAATCATAGATGAATTTTGGCTTAATATTAGTCTAGTCAGGTATTTCTATCCTAGATGGATTGTTTTGTACATCTAAAGCCTTGTGACAAATCCCTAAAGTAGAGTTGGGTATTTTTAAATTGCTTTCCACACTGTCCCAAATGCCTTTATTGTCAACATTAAAAAAAAAAAAATTGAGGGATGCAAGCAGTGTCGATCAGTTTGAAACTTAATTCTTTTATCCTGTCAGTGAGTATGAAATTGCAAAGAAAATCATAGTAACCAAATATACTTTTTGTTTTGTATTTAACTTAAACTTTGATTCCTCCATTTATTTGTTTCTTGCTGGTTGCAATTTGGTCCCACTAGGTGACTCTGATCGTCCTGCAGAACATTCTTTCCCAGGTTTTTAAACTGAAGATTTGCTGTTAAATCAATTGTCACAATTATGGTTAATTTGAAGCATCTTTGGTCTGTTTGAAGCATCTTTGGTCTGTTTGCCAGATTTTGGTCTTTATCATTACTAGTAATCTCAATCCCATAAATGACTGTCACACTCTCAGTAAGTATAAATGCTTTATATATTTCATGTTTTCACCTGTAGTCTTTATTTCTTTTGGTCTAGTTGTGTAAGTATTGCATAACTTGGTGTTGGAGTCCATGGACATTCAGAACTAGTTTAATTCAGTGACTTGAGTCACCTATACTCAGGGAGTGTATTCACTATGCCAGAGAGTGAAATTTGCCATTGAGTGTGAGATGGTTAAAATGTTTTAGGCAATTTTGAGATTCAATAAGTCCTGAGATGGTTTTAAATTGCATATGCAAATACAGGTACTTGGTTTTTGGCCTATGTCATAGTCACACCAGTCCTGGCTTAATAGAGCTGCTAATGAAGAATGTGTACTTGGTGTAATATTAGGGCAGTTTCATCGGCTGTATTTCTCAGGTACAAAGAAGCATTCTGAAGAAACAGGGTAATAAATCTTAAGCGGTTCCTATAGCCAACTTTTCAGAGCTTATGTATTTCACAAAAATAGTGTTGTTGCTACAGATGAACAGCACAGACCGTTGCAAATGTTTAAATTGTAGTTCATTTTGCTGAAGAGTGTATGAGATGTAGGTGTCTTAGTGGATGAGCCAGGGGAAAAAATACACTGAATAGTGGGCTGTCTGATGAAAGCAACTGCATAATAATGTACATAAATATATATTTGAAATGCAGTTCCTTACTCAAAGCTGCAATGAAGCATCTGGATCCCTTGTGTAGTAAGGCACCTTTCCAATAACCGAGGGAGTACCTTGCTTTTGTAAAGGAGTCTACAGGAGCAGGTGGCACTCATTTTTTGGGATTACTTTACCTGTTAGAGTTAGGAAATGAAAGACTTAGATTCTGTTCTATCCTCAGTAGCAGAGCACTCAATTCAATGACTGCCACTTACTCAGGAGAGCATCTTGGCTACAAATGCCCTACACAGGACTTCTTCCTAATTTTCCCAAGTTGTGCTACTACGGAGAGATGTGAATCTGTAGCCTGTGGGTTAGGCACTGGCTAGTTTTCTTGGGTATATAAATCAAGTTCTAAGTAAATTAGAAAGTGGTAGAAATTCTTTACCTTCAGGCAAGCTTTTGTATTTGCAGGATTAGTGTTCTCTCAGGTGATAGATAGAAGGTGTACACCACTCAGTTCTTGTCATAGCATTTGTTTTCTTCCAGGTGTTGCCACTAAGTTGCATCCTAATAGATCTGACACTGTTGGTTTGTTAGGAATGCCAGACTTGGATAGTATGTGTTACAGCTTAGCCCTTAGGCTTCAGGCAGAAGTTTCTCAATGCTGAGAACATATGAAGGCAAAAAAAGAAAACGATGGGGCCTTAAGATTTCAGATCTGAATGGAGCTGTCTAGTAATGTTAGGTGGATGCACGGGTTTTTGTTTGGTTTGGTGATTGGGTTTTTGTTGGTGTTGCAATTTAGACACTAAGTATTGGTGTTCCTTGAGTCTGACCCTAAGTAGGTTGTGGTGTTATGGTACTGCCCTTGATTGTTATTTTATGGACTATAGGTTTCACTTGTGATAAAGCTGATAGTTCTTGTCCCGTGAGTGGGCTGCCCTGTAAAAGAATATTAGAAGAAGTTTCCTAAAAGATTTTAGGATATGTACAGGCCTGTAGTTCAGTTCTTTCTCTTTGTTTTTTTGTTTGCTTGGGGGCTTTTTGGTGGGTGTTGGTTTTTTTTGAAAATAATTTCATTTATAGCATAGCTTTGTGGACAGTTTCAGGAATATATGGTGACTCCTGTTACTTTACAGTATATTTTTGATAGTATGAGGACTGTATTATAGTAGCAAGAATGAAAGATTAGGGAAGAACAGGCATTTTTACAATTTTTGTCACTGTGGAATGTTGGAATTCTTACTGTATCTTTGAATGTCATTGCTTTGCCAGAATTTCATATCTGACTAGGCAGATTCTGTAGGTGGTAGGCATTGCAATTACTGAAACAGAAAGCCTGTGTTTTAATTGATAAAGACTAGCCTTATGATGTTTAAGAAATCTTTGTGTAATGTAGAAATTTATCAAGTAGAAATATTGAAGGCTTTAAAGAAAAAAATATTCTCCTGGACAATAGATTTCAAAAAAATACTCAAAGAAAACCAACAACAAAAGCTCTTTCATGTCTAGGTGTTGTTCTTCTGTCTTACTCTATTGACTCTTGTTGTGAGTCGCTTCTTTGGAAAGTCAGGCTCAGCTGTATCCAGCAGTCAGCCTTCTTATGTCTGACATAATATGTGTGCCTTGGGTGCCTCCTGTGTGCCTGACAACCTGTCAAGGTCAGCCTTTTGCTTATTTGTAAATCTTAATGTGTTCCCAGTTGTGAAGTGTTCATTTGGACTGATTCTTGTGACATTACCTTAGCACTAAGAGTGTCTTTCTGAGCACTGTTGTGTGTTGGGGTGTCCTTAACATGCTCTGGGTGGTAGTTCTGGAACTCCCTTGGAACTTGGGGCTAAGATGGCCTTAGTTCTTTCATCGTATTGTGAGGAATGCTTTGAAATACTGATACAAAAAGAATGTTTTTACAACTTGATATTAAATTCACGGATCTGAATACTTCAAAATCCTCCTACCTTTGTGGCTATCTGACTTGCTGGAAAGCTAAGCCACCTTAGCCTTTGACACTTACACATCACAGTATATATATATCTCTAACCATTGAGAATTGTATGATGAGTCTTTTTCTAAATGCCAAAACACATTTCATGAGAGCATATAGAAATACCAAGGGTATGTTTCAGAAATGAATTAGAATTTGAACTCTAAACTAGTAATTTGAATCAACCTTCTGATTCTTTTGGAGGAGGAGGAAGAAAAAGAAAAACTTTTAAATGACCCTGCTCTTCCCCTTTCCCACCTTCATCTTCCTTTGAAATGACAAGTAACTCGTTATATTTGTGAAAGAAAAGCTTTAATCTCCCCCCAAAACACTACTGTTCTCCTCTGTGTAAATGCTTACTCTCCTCTTAGTAAATGCTGCTTGCCCTGGAACCATATTGGTAGTTCAAAAATAGCAGTGTGAACTCTTAGTGCTTGAATTGGTGTTTGTCATTCTTATGCTCTCTGTCCCACTGTTATAGAAATGGTCAGAAAAAAGAAATAAAACAAAATAAACCTTTAAAATTGCGAAGTCTGAGGGGCAGGCTGACCTGCCTGTTGCATCGCTACTGGAGAAGATACAGGTCACAGTTCCATTTCTTGACTGTTTTTCAAAAGCTCTGAGCCTGGAGATAAGATATGCTCTGTCACTGAGACCTGGAAGGACAGCAATGTCTTTGATTGCCGTAGTTGGTGTAAGGTAGGATGAGGCTTCTTACAGGTCCTAGAAAAAAAAAAACAAACAGTGATTTTAATTTTTTTTTTTTAAACTGGGGCATATTTTCCTTTAAATCTCTGTATCAGAATCATAGCTGTTTTCTTTGTTTCTAGGCAGTCTTCTGTTGGAAGCTCATGACGAATAGTCCCACACTTTCATTTGAAATGCATTAGTTAAGTTTTATGTAAATAGACATTGTATCCAGAACTAGAAAGCTTGTGACTTTTTGTGATTTACATGTATTCTTTACCATATGTTTAATTATTTTCAACAGGTTCTGAAACCTAGACTTTAAATATGAACATTTTTTAAACAAAGTAAGGATTTACACACTTTTGTGTTTATTAAAAAAAAAAAGGTTTAATAGGTTATTCAAAGATTTGGTTAGTGTGATGAGCATAGTTTCTCCCATAGGTGTCAAAAAATATACATTAAAACAGATACAATGTAAGCAGATGAACTGAAAACTAGCAGTTTTCTAATAAATTAAAGTTTTGCAGTTGCAATATTCATATAAATTTAGCAGCACATTATCTTGTCCGACTTCATTTAGAATTGTCAGCCCAGAAGCAAATTACTTAACATTTTAGGATAAAGTCTGGATTTAACTTCATGAACAAAGATTTGTTTATGTTTTGGATTTTTTTTCTTCTAAATAAAAATCATGACAGCTAACAGAGGAATAGGGAGGAAACTTATTTCTGAAAGGATGAAAGAACATCTCACTGGAACCTTATGTAAATACTTATGGATCCTTTCAGCAAGATAAGGTTATATGACTTGGCATTATATTGCCACATCAAAATATAGTCATTCTCTTTAACAACTGTATTAATAGGGAATAACAACTCTAAAGTTCTTGGTACTGAAAAACTCTTTAAAGAACTTAAATATAAACTGTTGTTGAACATACAGTTCATCAGGTATAAGCTACTTTATCAGAGCTAACAAACTCGGAGGCTGATTTTTTGCTTGTGTTCTTGGCTGGAGTTAGGAAAGTACTGCACAAGTTAGTAATCCTTAGGAAAAAAACCCCAAGCCAACAAAAAAAAAAAGCTCAGAGCTTTTCAGCAGGGCAAAATTGTTAATGACTCTGCAAACCTTTTAGCTATAGAATTATAAAATATGAACATCTTCTATTTTCAACTATAGAATTGTAAAATTTAGATGTCTTATTCTGGCTTACCAACTTGACTCGTAGATTTGGTTGCCTTCTCTAATGTCGTCTCAAATTTGATTGTTCAGTGCTTGTTATCAGAAAGATGAAAATACAGAGCTGTGGCTGAGAAAGTTGGTCAGGATTTCTTAGCAAGACCTGAAGACCAGGTATTTAGCATGACTGACTTAATGTAATTGTTTTACCACAAATTCAAGAGAAAATACCCCAAAGGGGAAAATTTACCACAGCTTTATGTAGTTTTCAAACAAACATGCATAATGCCTCTCTCAGTGCTATTTAATTTTAGAGGAAGGATCATATATTGTTACTTTAAAAATCAATTAATTGTAAATTATATTTTTATTCTCTATACATCAATGTCAGGTACATGAAGTGAGACAGTTGTGTAAATAAATTTTGCTAGACGTTTTTGAAAAGCTGTAGTGGTTATGTCTGGTTATTCCTGAAATGCTGTTTGTGAAGAACAGAAGTTTTACTTCACTGGGAGATCTCTGCATGTGTATTTGAGAAGATAAGACTCCAGCATCTGCTTTCTCATGCAAAAGGTTACAGTATGACGATATTTCCAACAGTTACCACTGCAAAAGTTAGGTAGAAGAAAAGGTGTGTTGGAAGGATCTTGGAATGGTGCAGGACTGCTCATTAAAACCTTATTTACTTCAAGTTCTACTGTAGTAGCTTTCATTTGACTGTGTTCTAACTTATACAGGGAAATATGTAATGGTTTTATATGATCAAGAGAATATAAGTTGTTTGTGAATGCTCACAAACTTATTTTTAGATCTCTTGATTTCCTGGCCAATCTTAAAGTTAAGACCGAAACTCTTACGACTGTGCTATAGTAAAGAAAAAACCCTGACTTGTATTGGTCCTTAGTTTTATTTTTCAGGTTACTTCTTTGTTGAGAAGCCTTGGGCTGAAGAAACAAAAAATGGATTTGATAAGCTTGTTTTGAAGGTGATCTCTGAAATTCCTTTATTTCATTTGATTGCCTTTGAAAACAATTGGAGCGGTAGAATCAGCAAGCAGATACTAACCTACCTTGTAAGGTCATGCTCGTCTGGTTATGTGATGATTATAGTTGAATCTCTCTAAATGCTGCTTTTATTTCAAATGATGTAGTAGTGAAACAGATTATACTTAGAAATGCTGGCATAAAATCAGGAAATGGGGTGATACATAATTTAACAAAGCAATAATTGTATTTAAAACATTAAACTTGTTTTTGAAACTGAAAATGCGTATTGCCATGCATCCAGTGAGAAAGCTTTGAAGCAAGTGAGTACATTCATGCTGATTTTGTTTTACATTCACTACGTGAAGTTACCATGGTGAATATATGCCTTTTCATAGACAGATACAAATAAATGTGTGTAAATGCAGATAATTTTTTTATATTATATATTAAATATATATTAAAAAACAACCAAAACACCAAACCAAAAAAACCTCAACCCTAAAATCATCTCACACAATGATGTTAAGTTTGAAAGTTATGGCAACACAGACATTAAGGAATAAGAATAAGATTGCTGAAGATAATGTCCAAATGTTTTGTCCCCAAGTCTGTAGCTAACTGATTGTCTAATGTACAGTTGTCTGGTGCTATTCCTGGTTCCATGCACTTCTTCCCAAGTCCTTAATTACTATGCTAGAATATATGGTAGTTGGATTGCATGTTTCTTTTTTAAGCTTATACGTTTTCTCCAACTTTTAAACAATGTGTCTTTTGAAAAATTTTAATAGAAACACTTTCTTAGATTCTGAGAGCTTTGGATGTGTTGTATATTGATTTGGAGCTATTAGCATAAGCAGCAACAGAAATGTTAGTGTACAGAACTTGACCATAAAAAGGTCAAGTTGAAGCAACCTACAGGAATTTTCCTGATTTCTACAATGGAAATTGTAGGGGGTGTAATTTTGATCCCATCAGTGGAGAGTCTGCAGTATAACTGAAAAATCAGACTGTCTGGATGCAGTGATGTGTTGGTTGTCTCCTTGCCCGGTCTCTCTGCCCTTTTTACACGTTTTATGTTTTTATATTAATCAGTCAGATATATTACAAACCCCCATGGAGGTTGTAGTAGGAATGTATTTTATAATGGCAATAACGCCTAGTTTTTGTGAATCTGGACACATACATTCCCTGTTAATGACTGTTTAAATGTTGTAGTGCAGTTTAATCCTTGTTTTGTTTAGAATTTACTGTCAGTGTTATGGCATTAACTGATTCAGGTCAAAAGGGTTTCTTCCTGCAAGTTGTCAATCAAGCAGAGACTACTGAGTTGCAATTGGATTTTTCTGTGTGCTCTTACTCCTTCAGAGAGCTGGTTGTTGAATGTCCTTTATTTTTAGCTTTAAGTGGACACTTCATTACAGGCAGTTCCTATGCTATGGCTACTTATGTCTGTGTATCTTAATGTTTTTCCTGCCCCATCTTCTGAAGTCTGATCTTCCACTGATCTGTGTGATGTGGTTTCTTACTTTCTAATTCTAGTTCTACTTTCAATGCAACCTGGCAAACTCTAAAACCATAGTAGAATCATATCACTTACAACATTGTTTCCTTTCCTTTAAACAGTAAACCAGGCCTACCTAGGTCTTTGTTAGCAACTACTTGATTAGTTTTAGGCTAAATGACATACCAAAAGGTTGGAAGTCCCTGTCAAAAGAACAATGTGAAAGATCAGATTCCATTTAGAACAGCTCAGCAGAATGCTCTGTGTGGATTTTCTGCCACATGAGGTGATTTTTTTGGACTAATGTCCGAAAGGCACATCTCTTGCATATATGAACAACATATTGTAACTTCCAATGGGAACTAGAGATGTGAAAACAGTATTTCTTATGTTATGGCCTTTATAAAGTCTTCCACTTCCAGTGGAATTATGTGGGATTGTATTTTTAGGTCAGGTTCTGTAGTCATACATAGAAATACAGAACGACCTAAGTAAAGTTATGGATGCATTATTTTGAATCAGTTTGTCTATAGTCCTACTGAAATGGTTTGAAATTTTTGAGAGGTTCCACCTCTTAATTTAGCATGTAAGAGCACATCCTGAGAAACAGAGTCTGAAGAGCAAAACCAGCATAATTCTCTAATACTTCAAATAGTAGGAGCCAGTACTGAGTTTGCAGGATTTATATTAAGAAAAATCTTTAACAACAACAACAGCAAAAGCTGTAAATAATTTATATATATAGCCTTTATATAACTTCAGGCATCCACAGGGTGGGTGACCTATCAGACATTTTAACTGATAGATTTATCCTTAGGGAGATATAAGGCATTCCTGAATGAATAACTGACTTGGCTGGTAGGAAAATAGAAACACCTTTAGTAAATATATTACTCTGAATTTAGTTATTTCTAGTCTTCTTCCTACCATTTAATCTCTTGTTATTGCTCTGGAAGCAGTGTAGAAGATCTGCTGGGGTTTTAATTTTTATTTTTAAAAGCCAGCTTAAAAAATAAGTCTTCTTTCCACTCCTCCAAATGAGTAGCAACCTGCTTTAACTTTGCAGAAAGTCTGTAGATATTTTTTGGCTTATGGAAACATGCTGTGATTGAAGCTTGTTCCTTAAAGCAAAGGAGAACACAAACTGCAAAGGAACTTCCAGATACTTGATTTGACTTCCAGAGACTGATTTGGGCCAGGTTGGTATGATGTAGTTTCATCACTTATAAAAGAGGCTGTATGTTTTAATAACAATTAGTCCTGGTTTTTGCTAGTTTTAGAAATTTGTTCTAGCATACCATTGTTGCCATCGTTAGGATCTGAATTTCAGTTTTCAAGTTGCTTGTAACTAATATTCATTTGTTCCTATGCATGTAAGTAGAGAAGTTCTCATCCTGTGTAAGGTCTTTTAGTATAGTAGTTCCTTTCCTGCTAAAGGTCTTTTTGTACAGTCTTACAGAATAGTCCTATTTCCTTTGTGTTCATATAAAGAAGCTGAGCTCTTAGGTTTTGTGTTATCACAATGAATGGCTCTGTAGCTGTTCCTCTTAGAATTTACTTATCTTGAACATGGGAAGCAGAAAATATCATGTACTGTTTGGAAGATTTTGTTCTTAGCATTGTCTATCTGTCTAGCACGTATGCACTTTCTTTTCTGGATGCACTTCTGGTCTGGTTTAGAATTGCAGTTTTCTTTTTGTTGCTGCATTATATATGATGCATTGCAAAGAATACACAGTGATCTTTTTCCCTGTGTTTTCAACTAATTGCTTCAGTTCCTTAACATGGAGGATGGGTTCTACCTCAGACTAGTAGAGGCTTTAGTTCACTGTTTTGTTTTCTTTTTTTAACTGTGCTGGTGACTTGTGTTGGAAGATATGATAGAAATGTGTAGTGTTATTGTATGTAGACTGAGTTTCATTATTTTTTTCTGGCCGTGTGTTAGTAAGTTGTTTCTAATACTCTTATTAGGTTCATGCTCTGTTGCATTTTGTCTTGTTGGCTTTTAGTTGTTTCAGTTGATAAGATTTATGCTGTCCCAAATCTGTTCTCAGTGGATTATTCCCTAATGTTCATTTCATCAAAAGGCTCTTATTTTTTCTGTAGTCAATAACAGAAAGGCCTGACTTGAGAAACTTAAATGATAACATCCTTTAAGCTCTGTATGTCTTTCCAAAATCAATAACTGTTATCCTTTCCTTGTAAAGTTTACCTACTCTGCATTTTTTCTCCTAATCACAGGCATTTGAATCAATTATGCCATATTCAACCAATTGAATTCAAGTGAATAAATTATGAACCATATTATGCCTTCAAAATCTAGCTAGGGTGAATGAGTTATGTTTTCTTGGCATTAAAAAATCAGTTATTTTTCTGAAGAAAGGCAGCTCTATTCTTCCTGGATTGGGGCAAATGATAAGCTTTCCTCAAAACTGAAAAGAAAAGGGTCTTCCCTTTTTCATTCTCTTATTTCATCAGCATTCCTCCCTTTGGGATATACCAATGTCCACATGTTTCCTTGATAGTGAAAATATGGACAAATTATACTTTTAATTCTTGGAGCTGAGACCAAAAATAATCTTTATTTAGTCCTCATTGTATAGCATCACTGGTTCTTCCCTGTTTGTAGCTGAAGAATCCTTGCTACTTGCTTCGCTACCAGGAGTGTCTTAACACATTCACTCTCCACAGCCTTTTGTTGTGACAGAACCTTTGTTGAAGCACTTGTGTTGAAGAAATTGTTGACTCCCCATCCCTGAAAGTGTTCAAGGCCAGGTTGGATGGTGCTCTGAGCAAACTGGTCTAGAAGGAACCCCTGCCTATGGTAAGGGGTTGGAGTTATGTGATCTTAAGGGTCTTTTCGAACCCAAACAATTCTGTGATTCTGTGGCAGCTCTTAATTAACCAGTGCTTTTTCTGTTCTCATGAGCAGTCTCTTCCCTTCACAAGTGCCATCCTTATAACTGAGCAGGGGAAGGTTCCAGGCAGAATAAGCACTTTATATCTTCTTGGGCTACAGTCTTCATGTAGTTCTTGCATCTTTGATGTAAAAGGAATGGAGAAGGGAAGGCAGCTTTCCTTCTTGCTGAAATTCTTTATCTAACTTGCTGAAGTAACAGCTTCACTGATATACTACAACTTCCCTTTTTGCAACTTAACATTTAGTTTCTGTTTCAAATGACCAGCTCCTCTGTGTTAGCTTTATTATGGAAAAAATTCTATTGTAAGGTGTCATTTATTAATCCTGAAATAGTTTTATTGAAAAAAAAAAAAATTCTACTGGGTAACACACTCTGGTTGGCTTTGTTCTTCAATTTAGAATAGTAATTATATCTTGGAAGGTTATCCTCAACAGTAGTTTTTGTTCTTATAAGAATCTTTATTTCCAAGTATTTGTACTTCAGACTTGAAGGGTTGTACTGAAAGGTCTTAGATTTGCCCTTTCCAAAAGCACTTTTTAAAACCAGATTCTGGGCACGTTTGGATTAAAACTATTTGCATTGTACTTGTCCCCAAATAGTAGAACACAATTCTTTTCCTTTACATAAGAAGGGAAGAATTTCCAATTAACACTATAATTTCCAGGGGGTTCTTGAAAATTATCCATCCAAATCATTTCTTGATGGAAAGGATTAAAAACCCCATCATCTGGATTTTTTTTCCTTCTGCTTCTCATTTTACCCCTCACCATGGTTAGCAAATAGCTCTTCCCACAACATGTATTGTTTTCCTTGTAAAACAAAAAGTATTCTAAACTTAGGCTGAACCCCGAAATTTTATTTATGAAGGACTTGAACATGAGGAAGCTTGACAGTGGTGTTTCCTTTGTTGGAGGAAGAGTAAGGGAACAGAAATCTCTACATATAAAATATTTCTTTTCCAAGTTTTGACGGTATTTCTGCAAAGCTTATTATTGTGCTGAGATGCTGTCTGCTTTCCACCCTTTCCCAAACTGTCTCCCTTTAATACAGTGAGCTTTCTATATGCAAAAAGCAGCACAAAGTTGTAAATTTGCTGGGGTAGCTGGATCTCGCTTAGACTAAATTAATTCTGCATTCCTGACTGTTGTGATGTTAGTGTCACTTGCTTGAAGTTCTGTTTTTGTTTTCCATCTCTTTCTGTAAGATACTTCTGTTCATTTCTTCTGGAATAATGGGCAAAATAGAACATAAAACTTTGCATTGGTTTATGTTCCTCTTTTGCTAGTCCAGAAACTCATTTGACTTTTAGGGAAATTACTTGTAGTAAGAAAGATCTTTATCAAATACTTGAAAGCACTGTCAATAGATGGAGCAGCCTCTATCACTGGGGGGATGTGTAGGGGTGTGGGTGTTGTAAGACTGTGGGGAAAAGATTTAGAATTCTTAACCTTTGTCTCAGTCTGTAAGAGAGTGAGAACAGTACCTACCTCACAGGATTTTTGAGGCTTGATTTGTTAACATTTTAAAATAATGCTGATGGCCTCTGGAAGGTGCTGCAGAAGTGCATAGTGTTACTGTCTGAAGGCTGAATATCGTTGTTTTTTCTTTTGTTTTGTTTTGTTTTCCCTTTCCTGGCAATATATAGGCCTGCCACAGTTAGGGAAAGAATTTTGTTTGGTGTCTCTTTAAAGAAAATGCAAAAGTGCTTTGCTGGGGAGAATAGAAAGGGGCTTTCTGAAGAGGTGCTGAAGACATGAAAATTCAGAGTGGTGATTGGTCACCTCTGCTTGATTGACAGGTTGCAGGGAAAAACAAAAACCCATTTGTTCTGGCTTAATGGAACTGGAAAACAGAAAATGAGTATCAGGTAAAAATTCCTTTTTTAAAATCTTTGCAGTTCTCCTATAAAAGGTGGAGTTTTTACGCAAATTTACTCCTTCCCCACTCCAGTAAATTAATTAGGAGTAGGAATTACAGAAACAGGTAGTTGCTAAGTTGTGTAATGCGGGTTGTCTATGTCAGTGCGTTTTCTAGGGGGCAGGTGTTGTGAAACACCACAGCAGCCACTGCTTCTGGGGTAGCTTAGCAAGAAGGCAGAGGATGGAAAGGGAGTAGTGACTAAGCCCTGAACTGGGCCCAGCTCTCTGGTTAGGCTCATTAGCAGGACGTTCAAGGGGAAGCTTTTACTTTCACTTCCTATACTGTGCCTGCTTTGTGGATAAAGTCTGTCAGTTTCTACTGCTATCAAATTGGAATCTTTCATGAGCATTATTACAAAATTCACTGAAAAGTGAATAGCTAAAAAAGTAAGCTTTGTTTGAAAGTAACTTCCATCTAGCAGTATACTGTTATACAGATTTTATAATAAATTTCAATGTCAGCACCACGGTTTTGAGAATTATAATTGACAATTATTAATTTCTGTTAATTATTTTGTATGTTAATGTATTTCAGATTGAAGGACAAGGACATGGTGCAGTTTTTGACTGCAAGTGCTCTCCTGATGGACAGCATTTTGCATGTACTGATTCTCACGGTCACCTTCTGATTTTTGGCTTTGGTTCCAGTAGCAAATATGACAAGGTACAGTGCAAGATGAAAATCAAAATGTTTGTCTGTGTTGAATTAATTTGTGCAAACTTTTCTTCAGAGCTTCATTTGAAGAGGGCATGACTTGACACAGTTTTGATCCATTAATGTGGGATGTTTTGGATGCCTGTTGTTGACAATGAGGTTTATTTCACTGCCTTTTTTTTTAATTATGGAAACATTCTGTTAAGCTACTGTGTATGTGGGAAGTTCAAAATAATAATACTAATACTAATACTACTATAGTTTAAAAACAGAATTCAAAATTAATAAGTCACTCTCTAGTCTCTTAAGTGACAAGGTTAAAAGTATCTACTAATGGATCCACATGGATAATGGGAATAAACTGCAGTGGAACTGATAATAGTTAAACATTTTACTTGAAATATTTTTTCTGGTTCCTAACTAAACCCAAAAAAAAAGGGTGTGTAATAGAAGTAATTCTTGCTATTTGTATTTAAATATTGCATAGCCTGTGAGAGACTAATTTAAAAAAATGTACTATATGTTTTAGTGACGCAATTTTATGTC
The DNA here is from genome assembly GCA_013397915.1 of Daphoenositta chrysoptera. Taxonomy (NCBI): domain Eukaryota; kingdom Metazoa; phylum Chordata; class Aves; order Passeriformes; genus Daphoenositta; species Daphoenositta chrysoptera. Next base: position 349,714 of record VZRO01005388.1, read on the forward strand.
TGTTAATGAAGTGCCATCATGGATGCCTTTGTGCGTACACAGCAATATTCCATCACTAGTGAGATTAAAATATATCTTTATTCTAATGTCATGGTCTACATTGTGTATTCTGAGTGTGGGTGTCTTGCCACAGACCCTCATGACTGTAAAGATATGTGGTGTTATTTTTTTTCCTTTGTGGAGGAACATGCTCTGTGAACCATTCAGGTTTGGAATGTCCACAGGATCTTAGTTCTTCTTTTAGCATCCAGGGAAGAAATGAGATGTGTCTCTTCTCCCTTTTGCTAAGACTTAAGTAGACCTGTCTGCTTCAGGGTTTTCATCTCTGCTTCTGGTAGTTGACACTTGAACGCTGTTGGTGAAGTTCTGTTCTTTGGACTTTGCCTCCTGCTTTGGATCTTTGGACTCAGGCTGGTTTTGAAAGCATTTTGGCAAACAGCAATGCAGAGGGACCTGAAGGAGGGAGAGCAAAAGGAATTTTAATGTTTGTCTTGTAAACTACTGCATTTCTTTCTGTAGTCTTACAGAAGGATTTGCATTTGGGGTTTTATTTTTTTCTTCTTGTTTCTTAACTATGATTTGAAGTCCTCAGTACTGAGCTGCTGTTGCTATCTGTCAGTTATTACTCTCTGTGCATTTTCCCTTCCATTCCAAATAAAACAAATGAGTAGAGACATCACAAGCAAGGAAAATCAGGATTATCAGATAATTTTCTTTGTCTTTCAGAGTTCTTACTGTTCCAAACTTTAAAGCCTATTGTAATAGAAACATTTTTCTTACCATGTCCATGGATTGTTTCAGGTTTCTTTTTCTCTCCAATTGTTTTGGAAGTATGTAGTCCTCTGCTACTTCGAAATGCTGGAAATTAAATTGAAACTGTGAGTCTCTTTGTCTTTGCTGTGATAGATCAGAATTTTCCTTTATATTTCCATTTAAGAATTTACCTGTGAGGGATTAAATCTAAAGAATGTACAAAATTGCTTTCCCCTTCTTGAATTCTACAGACCCTTGGTTCTCTTGGGGTGAAGACGCTGCAGCCTCTGAGAAAAGATTATGTGTAAAATTTGTCACTTATTGAATGATTTAAAATGATCCTCTACAGCTGTTGCTTTGCCAATGTTACTTTTGGCATTCTTGATCATAGGAGAAATGGGAGCAAATAGGACTTACATTTGTTACCACTTTAATCTCAGTCTTCCACTCACAGAAAACTCAGCTCGGAAGTGTCTGATGTCTTCCATGTGTGGTTTCCTCATCTCTGTTTTTGTCCGGCCCAATTTATGGGAAAATACAGGTATGTAGGTGCTGGAGATGGTGTTTTTTTTGCCTTTCGGCCCTCGGATACCGGGGAGGGTTTCAGACATCTTGTCAGACTATGATCTGGTAGGATAAGTGTTTTTTGGCCTTTAAAGTGTTTTCCATCTCTTGGGGAAATTAATTTTATAAAAGAAAGAAGTGTGGTAACCTGTCCTATATTCTTGCATTTTTGAATTGACAGTGATTATAGCTGAAATAGTGTTAACTCTACTGAGAGAACGAGTTCTTGTGTTTCTACATGTATGTTTTTTCATGTTATGTTCAGATAGTATCTACATTTCCTAGTTGACTGGAACCAATGCCTAGGTTTTCTTTCCCAATGTCTTGGGGTGACTTTATGGTGTGTATCCCCTATCACCACTCTATGCCCAGAAGATGAATTCCGTGCCTTTAAGCCTGGGTGCGAGAGAAAACTGAGCGAACTTTTCAAAACAATTGCTCAAGGACACACACAGCTCTCTCTGGGCTTGGCGGCAGGGAGGGGGGAAGAGGCAGCCTTGCTTTCCAGCCAGCTTTCGGCTCTTTCTCTCCGGAGAGAATTTTCTTGGGACTTTTGGTTTGGTTTTTTTCTTCTTCTTCTCTTCGTGACTGTTTTACAACACTGGAGCGTATTGGGGGAGACCTTTCCTTCCAAGGCCCCTGGAAGGGGGGGCCCACCGAACCAGCTCTGAGGAGGAGGGAGGCCACACCCAGAGAAGGACTCTGAAAATCTTCTCAGGTTTCCCTCCACAGCGAGGGATTTTATTATTTAGCATTATTATNATGAACACCGTTTTTGTGAAGAAATTTTTTTGGGGGAAAAAAAAAAAAAAAAAAAAAAATTTACTGCTTGTTTGGGGTTCCTTGAGCCAGTCTCAGCTGAAATTTCTTAGTGTGTCATCACCAGAGGTGAGGCGAGTTCATTGTCAACAGGGCATGTGCACTTCAGAGGTTCTTGATTAGGTGGAAACAAGTCCAGAAATGCCTAGCAGTTCTAAAGTGTAAGGTACTATTCTGTTGATTTTAAATCATAGAACATTCTGAGTTGGAAGGGATCCACTAGGATCGAGACCAACTCTTAGCCCTGTACAAAGCACATCATGCACCTGAGGACTTTGTCCAAATGCTTTTTGAACTCTGGCAGGCTTGGTACTGTGACCACTTTCCTGGGGAGCCTAATCTCTGAGCTTTCTAAGGCTTTTGTTCATGCAGACTGCCCAAACCACAGTACTTTATTGCAAGTTGACAGATCATCTATGGTGGATCCGTGCAGGACTAGGGAAAACCTCTTTGTGTAATTGGGCCCATTTGGAGAAACTGAGCGTTCTGAATGTGTGATTGGAGGAGAGTCTATCTGTAGAGCTCAGATCTTGTGGAAAGCTTTTGTGCTCATTCCCAAGCTTTTGGGTTTGTGGAGTTATATGAATAGAAAACGCATGTGCAAATAGTGATGTCGTATCATCTTACTGTCATGAATTTGATCTCTAATAGTATATAAACAAGTCTCACTGTTAGTACTTCTAGCTGGTTGTCTGCTGGAATGTCTAATTCTTAAGATTTTTCTCAGGATAAGATATTGTCCTGGATTCCAGTAGGGATATTCTACCTGAGAGTTGACCAGAGCCCGTGTTCTCCAAGAAATGCCATGTTATCTTAGGAATAGAAAATTGTTGTTTACTCTCTCTACTACACTTGATTGCACTATAGGGTACACAGAAGTGTAATTGCAACAAAGTCCCTCGTGATCTTGCACCAGGTCTTCCCTTTGCTTGCGAAACTCGGGATGCAGACAACTCTGTACAGCCAAGTCACAACATAATAAAACTCACAGTTTATATGACCTTGGCATTGGAAACTCTTTTTTTCTCAGTGTGGGAAGCACTCAGTAGGAAGACTTATACTAGGTGTAAGTAATGCATATTCCATTATTATGATTTTTTGGAGACATTGTAAGTCCTGCTAGGGGACCTCTGTCTCTATCATATGGAGCTGTTGTGAGATGAAGAAACAAAGGTGTTAAGCAGGCCTTGATTCTGTCAGTCAGACACATGAAAGCACTTTTATCTTTCTCATTCGGCCTCTGTTAAGTTAACAAAAAATCTGGAAACAAGATTTCATCCAGTCAGCTTTTGACTCCAGTGGGATATCACCTTGTTCATATGCATTTTGTAAGAGTAGTCTTTTGAATCTCTGAAATAAATTCTTTTCCATTGCATCTTTCTATGTATCTTTCTAATTTCTTCCTGTTGTTATTTTTCTGAGTTATTATGAAGTCTAGATCCCATGATTCCTATGATTTTTCCCAATTCTTTTTTTTCAATCCACTTCATATGGATGCACTTTCTGATGCTGTAATTGACAAATGTCTGTTGTCATCTTTGTTTCCTGGTCTTCTTGCTTCCAGGAGGGGAGACATTTGTCATTGAGACCAGACCACTGAGTAGCTGCTATAACCTCTGCATTTCTGATTTCTACATAACAAGTTACTGGAAACTGTGTTATGGGTTGGTCATGATAGAGCATATTCTCCAGAAATCAGAGGATGTTCTATGACAAATTGGACATTCCTCTCTCCATGCTTAAAAGACAAGATTTTTTTGAGCTCTCTATGCATTGGGTCAATCTCTTAATTGTTTTTATACTGTACTAGAAATCGTAATTTGTGTGAATGATGATTTTATGATTTGATTTTCACTTGTTCAAAGTTCAGCTGAATACATGAGCTGCCATGGGGTTTGCTTGCCAGTAGGTAGCCTTGGCACGTATGGTATACGTAACGGCTTCTCTTTTATTCACTTTTTCTTTTCTCCTTGTGCTTCAATATCTTTCTGATTGCACAATACTGAGATAAGTGTGCCAGCAAGGGATGGAGCATAAATATTTTCATGTTTATTTGGACAAAAGAATTCCTCAATCTTGAGGGTCTGTGGAAAGTCATCTATAATAAATTATGAGCAGGTGGACAGAAATAAAAAAGAAAACTTAGACCATGAAAAATTCAATTTTTATCTCAGCTTTATTTTACCTACGGAAAGTTTTCTGATATCTAGCATTGTAGTAAGGATATATAGATATTTTGAAGGTGTTAAAATATTTGGCAATGACCTAATGTAATACATATTTTTCCTAGTCTTCTTCTTGCACCATATCTCATAAGTCTGTGACATAATTTTTTATTATCACAATATATATTCATATATCCAGACTATAGAAGAAAATTTATAAACTAATACATTAATGCTGTATTTGGTCAGATGCCTTCAAGTAGTTGAATATTGCCACATTCCCCTATTCTTTAAATGCTTCCCAGCCTCAAACATGTGGATTATTCTCCTTGCAGTGTAATATAGAAAAGAGTACTGGGAAACAAAATAATAATGGAGTAATTAAATTTTCCCCTTTAAACTGAAACAAATACATCAGCTTATACCCCTGTTTTTTGCAAAAGTGACCATGAGTACCACTGTTAAGAATACTTTTGGCAGTTCTCTTCTGTATGCTCATTTAATAGGTTCTTTTTAAAAATTACAAAATGACTTTGTTTACAGATAGCAGATCAGATGTTCTTTCATAGTGATTATCGGCCCCTTATCCGTGATGCCAACAACTTTGTCCTGGACGAACAGACACAGCAGGCTCCACACCTTATGCCTCCCCCATTTTTGGTTGATGTGGATGGCAACCCGCATCCTGCAAGGTATCAAAGACTAGTTCCTGGTCGTGAGAACTGCAGGGAGGAACAGCTTATTCCTCAGATGGGAGTGACATCTTCAGGTATGGAAAATTTCACTTCACTGAACAGTAGTCTATCTAGTTACCTCCAGTTATTTTACACTTTCACTTTGTCCTTTTTCTTCATTTATGGGCATAGTAGTTCATGTAGTGTGGAATAATTGCAATGTCTTTGGCACTGGTTGCTTGTGACAATTTCACTTACACTATTGTCATCGATCAAGTTGGCACTATTTGATGCTACAACACCAGTTAGCTCGGAGTTTGTTTCATTACTGGAACAATGTATAATGCTGTGTGAGCTCTCAGTTATCTCTTTGGGATAAGATTTCCTGCTTTAGAAAACCTAGGAAACAGACTGATCCTCCACAGATCAGTTGGGAAAGGTAACACCTATGAGAAGAGAAAAATGAGAAGACATCTGAAACAAGCAAGATTATCTTTTTCATTAGATGAAGGCAGTCATTAACTTTAAGCTTTGGTGATTTGGTTAAGGAACTGAAGATTTGAGAAAGATACAAAATCTAGGATGTTCCTTGAAAACTATTCTCATGCACACGACATGGGAAGAGCATGCATATATTGGGCCAATAGCTGGCTGTTGGAAACTGCCTAAAAGTAGTTATGGTTAGGGACAGAAAAGCAATGCCTACTTATTATGTGTCACTAGTTTGATATTAGTATAAATAAGCAAACAGTGACTGGTGAAAGTAGCTTTAAATATTTTCAAGATAAGCATTGTTAAGTATTTGGATATTCTTGAAAATATGTGAAGACTGACTGTTCCTGTAAATTGTAGTTTATATGTTCATAATACTTAAGCCTGTGGTGTGTCAGACATTCCAGGAAGGGTAACTGAGAGTGTCTCTACCAAAAGACCTCTTTTTCCTTATTTGTAGACCTCAGGATTAGAAGGGAGTGAATGTTTGAATAATTTTAGGGGAGGATTTCCATATTTCCTCCAAAATTACAGGAAGAAATGCTAGCTAAGAAGCAACTGTAAGAAGGAAAAAAATCCTTCCTGGTGAATGTAAACTTCTTAGCAAGTGGCTTTGAAACAAAATTTAATTTTTAGGGAAGGATGCGACTTTACTTCATTGTTACGGTTAAGGTGTGAATCCATTGCATTGAAAATGTCCTGGGCACATTCCTCAATATATCCTGAAACAAGTCAGACTCTGCACACAGACTCAACAAAATTAAATTTAGTGGTCTGTCTGCATGACACATGAATGCCTATAGGAAGATGATGTCCATAGGGTTTTCTTAGTAACAGGAAGTCATCTGCCAGCCTGACAGGTGATGGAGAGACACAAGACTTTTTTTACCTTTTTACAATATAGCAACAGTGTTTATATATTTTATATGTTTCCTTCCACTAAGGAAGTTCCTTTTCTTTCTAAAGTTTTGTTGTGGGATTTGATGCATCTCACTCAGAGCACTGACCATTTATTTCTTGTCAAGTTTTCTGTAGGGACTTTTAAGGGTAGGGGGAATTCAGGCTGTCATACTCGCTTTACTGCCTTGATGTACATGAAGCTCCTTTAAGCCAGATGTTTTGAAAAAATCAAGTCTCCAACAGTGTCTTTATTATATCATTTAAAAAGAAACCACTTGCTGTTTCTTGCTAAGGCATTGTTTCTCAGGCTAGATACATAAAAACATTCATTTTGTTTAGATGGCTGTTTCCTTATTTAAGATCATTCTTGGGTTATTAGTAGTATTTCCCATTGTTCTCAGTAGACGGTATGTCTGCTCACGAGATTGACAAATTAATCTGTCTTGCTTACATGAGTCAGAAAACATCCAGCTGTGGTTATACCAGAGCTCATTCCATGATTCCAAGGTTCTGCTGCTTTAGGGAAATTGCCTTCAATAACTTTTAAAGCCTGAGCACACTATCCTAAGTATTTATGATTTTTTTCTGCATACTCTAAAGAGATAGCAGCTTCATGCAGCCACAGCTCTTCATTTCATAGCACAATTACTGTAATATCTAGTCTTTGATCTTGCAAAGTGCAGTTTATACTGTGGTATTTCTTTGGAATCATGCTGGAAAAATAATTTCTATATCTTCTTTCTTTGAACATTGTTATCCCTCATTACAAAGATTTGCAAGTCCTGCTTCTCTTGGCTAGAGCTTCCCACCGTTCCACTCCACCATCTCACTATTCTGTGTGGGGGTGTCTAACTTCTTTTTGAATCAGTACTGTAACCCTTGTCTTTTTCTCTATATCTCTCTAACTGTTTTTTGTGATCATTGTGAGTATGAAAACAGTTGTGTGTTGTTCATGCCTACGTGCTGTGTATTTTGCTTGCTGCTCAGAAACAGTATTATCACCTTGTAATCACTTTTTAAAAACTGTTTCCTATCTTTTCTTCAAAAGACCTGCCCAAAAGGAGGTTTCTTGGCTGTTTTACATACCAAAGAAAATTACCATTACTTGATCTGTGTGGTTATTGTGTCCATGTGGAGCTCCACAAAGCATTTTTACTGCTTGGTATTCTACAGTATAGACAATTATTTTCTAATTCAGTTAGACCTTCTTGATGTAGTTCTTTCATTGAAGCTTATAAAGTGTTTTATAATGCATTTGAGGCAGGCTAATCTTGCATTTGAACAATTTGCATTGACTGAGCTGACAAACAGTGATTGTATTAAGCTTCTGTGACTTGCTGGCACTTGATCAAATTTAACCTTTTATTAGAAGTGAAATGTGGTCGTCTTTACCCTGCTCCAGAAAATATAATGCTCTCAAATATATTAAGAAAAAAAATTGTCCTGTTTTAAAAAATGGCTATTAGAAAAATAAGCATTAGCCCATAGTTACATGTGATAATTTACTGGGCTTGTTTCAAAGCTAAAAATTAGCTGAGCTGTCTGTGATGTTAATTTCTTCAAAATTTACATTTGTGTGTTGTTCTCCTGTATATTTTTCTTCACAGGATTGAATCAAGTTCTTAGTCAGCAAGCAAATCAAGAAGTTAGTCCGTTGGATAGCATGATTCAAAGACTTCAGCAAGAGCAGGACCAGAGACGTTCTGGGGAGGCAGGAACCAGTAGTACCAGCCGGATAAGCAGAGGTAGATCACTGGGGGATGGGTGTTGAGGCTGGGAGTTGGAAAACATAAATCCCTTTATATTGTCCATGATCTGTGCATTTTGTTGAACTAGTAGAAAGGAGGTGTGGAGCTGTAGAAAATAGTACAGCTTTCCCATTGTTTTTTTGCCTTTCTGCAAACTGTTGGGGTTCTTAACAGATTTGTCTTTGTTATTGTCTGCTCACTCAGGGAATTCCAGCAGCTGTGTTCCCTTAGAAGTAACTACCCTGCTGTTTAATCTGGAATTGGCCATCTAGTTGTTTGAAATCTGACTTCTTTCAAATAAGGAGACAGGAGGAAGAAAAGTGGAAGGAACTAGTTGTTTCTCTGCAAAGTTGTTCATTGTTTCAGTGTCTTGCACTAAAGTACACAGTAGTTTTCAACACTTAAAAAATTATGGTTAGCAATCCACTAGAGTAAGCAAGAATAGCTTGTCTGTAAGGATATGGAAAAATGTTGATATTTTGCTTCTGTGTAGGTGTTCAAAGGCTCTTGCATGCATGTGTGTGGTTTTGTTTTGGGTTGGTTTGGTTATTTTTAACCTCTTGACCATTTCAATTTTTTGTCTGTAAATTTTACAGCTTGATTCTTAATTTCCAGTGTTGAGGCTTCCTTTTTTTTGAAGGTAGAAGACTGTTTAAGGAGCACAGTGATTCAGTGAGATACGTCACTGTTTTATAACAGATCTAGAGTGCATTAGCAATAGTCAGCTTTGCATAAATGTTTTCAGAAGTATTTTTAAAGAAGCAAACATTTGCTTCACTTCAGATTGTTGATACATCTGCTTCTTTTCAATGTGAATTTTTAAACAGAATGCTGCAGTCCAGTAGCTTTTTGTGCTGTGTTGTGGTGACTGTAGAAACTGCTGAAATAGTTATATTCAGTTAATATGATTTCTTTTGAACTAATAGATCAAGTAAAGGTTTTTTTTTTCATTTCATTCCAAGTTTTTCTTTTGAAATGCTTCCTTAAGAATTTCAGATCAAGAACTATTGCTTTTTGACTTTTTAGGATCTGTAAGCTCTACCTCAGAAGTACATTCCCCACCAAATATAGGGTTAAGGCGCAGTGGACAAATTGAAGGTGTGCGTCAGATGCATAGCAATGCACCAAGAAGTGAAATAGCCACTGAGCGGGACCTTGTGGCTTGGAGTCGCAGGGTTGTAGTGCCTGAACTGTCTTCTGGTGTGGCCAGGTAAACATAGACTGAGAATTTTACTGTGGTGAACTTAATTAAATTGAACAGTTTTGGAATTCGTATCGCCATTTACATTGTCATTTGTGTGGTATTTTTCTATTTTGTCATCTCAAATTTCTTATAAAATCAGTTTCAGTTTGAAATCACTTGTTTGTGTATCACTTGAAAAATGTTGGAATTCCAGAAGGATTGTGAATAAAAGTTGTCCATTTAATGAATGACACAGTAATTGAACTTGTATAGGCAATAGAATCTAGGTGCCTCTATATTTTCTGACTTGTAGCATAAAATTACATGTTTTAACTCCTTTTATTCCTGTCATTATGTGGCATTTTATGGCTGAAATACTGACCTAATCTATTAGGTGCCTCACATGAATTTTGATTTCCAAACTGGAACTTTATTTTTTTCATTAATTAACTCTTGTGGTGAGTACTTAACTCAGTAAGTCAAAAAACCTATTTGCAATAGTCAAGCATAAACTACTCTAGTTTAATACAATAAGATGAAAATCTTTGTTTGAAAAAAATTAATTTTAAAGCCATATGCTAACTGTAAAGAGAAGAACTACTGTTCAAAGAATGTTATAGATGTTGAATGTCTGTTCCTTGGTTTGGAATAGATCCTGTCAGTTGTAGTAATGTCCTTTAAAGTTAACATCTCAGTTTTCTTTTTTCAGTAGGCAGGAAGAATGGAGAACAGCAAAGGGAGAAGAAGAAATAAGGGTGTATCGTTCAGAAGAGAAAAGGAAATATGTAATGAGTCACATTCCAAGAGAAAACAAAATACCTACTTTCTCTAAGGTAAGTAGTCCACCTGTACCTTATCACAGAATGAAGCATAAAATTTAACTCAGTAAGTTGGGTACATAAATTTACATTCCTCTTCTCAGTTTGAAATTTAAAAACCAGGCAGGAGTTTGTTTACCTCCCCAGAATGAGGAACCCTTTCTCTACTGATGTTTCAATATGTTCTGAATAATAAACAACATGAATTGGTTTTAGAAGTGGGGGGAAATCCCTGAAAATCTGGTGTTAGGGACATGATTTGCTGTAGGGAGTCTGTCACTATTAATCAATGCACCCTGCTGCTGTTGTCTACTGTTTGTCATACTATTCTGTGGAAATGTTCTATTAAAATTCAAGTCACAGTTCTTAACCATAACACATTAAATACATCTCCAAATAGAGAATTGGGTATTTTCTCTCATGGCACCCTAAAAATCATGTTGTGGGTTGTTATAGGATATATATAAGTCATGCTTTTTGCTAGAGCTCTGGAGTATATTTTCAGAAAAGAGGAAAACAGGATAGATGAAGTAGAAGGAAATAAGAAATTGTCGTAAGTCACTTGGGTTTTTTTAATATAACTTGCAAAAAATTTTAATCTTACATCTTTTTGCTGGTAAAAAAAATTAAAAGATATATACTATGCTTATAGAAAGATTTTTATGTCTTCCTTGTTTAAAATTAGTTTTATCTATGAATTGCACATGCTAATTTATGCTTTTATAGCTAAATAGCCGACTAAGTTTTTGTAATAAAGGAAATGACTTTTAGCAACTGTAAAGGAGAACTCATAGGTTCATAGTTTTAGTCATACTATGGGTTTCATAGTACGCTTAATATAGAGGAGACTGTTTTCACCCTCAATCAAAAGCTTGTAAAATACAGCCTTCAGGACCACCTGCAAATTGTGGCAATTGAGATTGAATGTAAAAATCACTTATGGGATATAAGGTGGAAAAATGAGTAAATGAAATAAAAAGAACAAGTGTGCAAAAGACTGCAGCTCTTAACTTCATTGGAGTACCATACCTAATGCCAAGCTTACCATACCTTAATGGAGTACCATGCTAGTGCTGTTTATTGCTCACTTTCTTGTGAATGAAGGAACTAAGATTGAAAGCAATCTGAAAATAAGTAAATTTCAGATGCTTTGTAGTGATTCTGTAATTTTAAATAAAGATGGATTAATTTTATATGTAGTAGAGTAAGTTTGAGATTAGCAAGTTTGTATTTGATATTAAATTTGAGTATTGTGTTGCTACTTTCTTCATGCTCAACCAAAGTAAGGATTTCAAAAGAAGTGATGTGAACACTCCCCTACCCATAGTCCCCTGATAACTTTAAATTTATTTGTTAAATTTATTTCTTACTTTTTCCGTCAATTTCTTTCTTGTATTAAAATTTGAGTGCATTCTTATCTTAGAAAATGGTACTGATGCACTATTTTCAGTTCTGCAGTCACCAATATTGTGCGTTTGCCTAAGATAACTTTGTTCACTTTTGTCAAGTTTTTGTACGTAGAGGCGGGGAAGCTTTATGCCAAGGGACAGGACTCATTAGTGAAATACCAGGGCATCAGAAGTCTTTGTAACTATTATTTTTCTTTTGGGAATAATAGAAAATGGGCCTGACAAATTCAGATTTTAGTAGTTTTTTCTTGTTTTGAGGGGATGTGTTTTGGTGCTGAATTATACACACTCAGTTTAATTAAACAGTTGCACTGCTCAAGGGTTCCTATTTTTTTTCCTTGTCTTTAGCTACAGCCTAGTCAAAACATCCTTCCTGATGTGAATTCATACCAAATTACCATTAAATTTCTAGTTGTGTTACAGTTTTCTTCCACAATATCACTAGGACATAAAAGTTTTTAACAGAATAGGCTAGCTGGTCCAGCATTTTGATTTTAGCAATTACTTTTATTATAACTTTGAAACAAAGAAACTTAATGCTAATGTTTTTTGAAATCCTGTTTCAAAAAAAATTTTTAGTCTCCAAACTATAATGGTAGTACTGGATCTTTTGAGCCCCATACTTTTATTGCAGATATTTATGTCCTTGAAATCCAAACTGCTACTTGAGGATAACTTTTTTCGGTTTCATATATTTACACCTGGGTAGGAGGTTTTGTGATCTGGATTCTGGATTCTCAAAATGTGAGGGAGAGAATTTGGCAAATCCTTTAGTCACTTTCCACCTTTGTTCTGAGGAAATACAGAAAAAACCCAGGCAATCATGGTCTTTTCATTTCAGTATGTTAGTGAATTTTCCATATAAAAATTGCTGATATACTTAATAATAATTTCAGAACACTTAAAGCATTCATAAATCCTACTGAATGCTTTTTTGGCATCTTGGAATAAAAAGGTCGTATTCTTCCATAGCTGATTCTTTATTAAATACATCTCTTTTTGGAGGACTCAGACTGCTGATAAGTACACTAATTCAAATCTCTTGAGTAAAATCTCAGAGGGATTCAGAAATAAGTAGATATCCCATGGGCTTTAAATAAGCAAGTTTCAAGAAGGAAAAGGTGTTTGATCTCAAGTGATTGAGTCTCACAATTAAATGAACTGCTCAGATTTTCATGATTTATGTTGCTGCTTACGGCTAACAAGAGCAACACTTCTCAGTAGTGTCTGAGCAACAGTAATAGTGAATTGGAATTGTCATCTTCTGTAGTGTTTACAATAAATTCAAATAAACACCTGGGAAAAGAAGCAAGATTGACTGCGATCCAAAAACTGTTGTGCAATATTTTTAGGGTCCTTTTAAATAGAAATTAATAACTTCATTATAGTTGCTCTTCTGTTGCTGTTCTTTACAGTGACCGTGTGACTTTAAATACAAGCTGTTAGGTTGAAGATAGAACTGGAAAGCACAGTGTAAATTTTCCTTTTTCTTGAGAACATCCTGTAGGTCTTGATACTGATTCCTTGTAGTTATATTACAGTACTGTTGCTAGACTACTGTCCGTATTGCATAGTGAATTCTTACAGGTTTAATGAGAGAATTTATGGTCTAAAGGAGATGGGGAACACCTCCAACAAAATACAGGGCATGACATTCTCATCCAGTAACCTCTAGATCTAAGAACTACAGCATCAAGAATTCTACAAAATGTCTCACTCTATAGTACTGTCAGCTTCTCTGGGAGCAGAGTAAAGTCTTGTGTCAAAACATTGTCTTCATAGGAAATTTCAATTGTATTCATACCAGTAGGAAATACTGATTTATATATCAACTTCTGAAATTTCTCAGATCTGCTCATATAATAATGATAATGATAAAATAATATTTTCTATTGTTCCCTTCTAAGTGAAAGAAATCAAAAACACAGAAGTAAAATGAAAAGATGGGCAGGAATGAATTGTTAACATTTTGGATTGCAAGCTAAAGTGTAGGTCAATAAGGAAGAAGACAGAGCAGCTGTAATTACATTTTGAGGAGATTCCAAAGCCCTATTGCTAATTTTTAATCCGGGGTCATTATAGTGTGTGTTAAAAGTAGTGCAGAATCATAGCTCAGTCTTTCTTCTTTAACAATATAACACATTCCAATTTAAATGGAAGTCACATAAGTATTCTCCTATTGAAAGCCCACATTTCTTTGACACAGGTCATAAGGAAAAGTGTTTGTATATGATTGCTTAAGGGACTAATGGAGTTGTGGGGGAGAAACTAAAAGCTTGGGTATTTTGACCTGAATAGTATTTAGTATTTAGTATCACTGACCTGCAGGCTGAATAAAGAACTTGGTTTGACTTTCAAAGTCATTGGTGAGGAGTAGGGTTTTTTCTATTATTAAAAAAGAAACACTTAAAAAACCAAACAGAAAAATCTTGAACCCCAAAACATTAATGGAAGAGGATAGAATGGAATTTTTGCATCTTCAAAATGGAGCTGTATTCCGAATTACTTGTCTTCATGAGCAGATGAGAATTGAGATAAGTAACATACTTAGGTAAATATTCCCAGTCCAAGTAATTAAGAGTATAAGTTTATTAAACTACTGAGATTAGAGCATTTTAATAAATATTTAAGAGTGTGAAATTTCTGTACACTAGAGGTTTGATATGATATGTGTCCTAGTAAAATGGGACAAAAATGAAAATATTTCTCATTATCCTTAAGTGGAAATGTTATGGCAAAATTTCAAGGAGGTAATGTGGGAGATTGTTATGGATGGACAAAAGTAGACATAGGTCTCTGTTGCAAGGTGCCAATGTGAGTGTATTGTAAACTAACAGAACCCAGGGAGGAGGAATGTGTGTTTTGTTCTGCTGGAAGTGGCTTAGTTGTGTTCCACATAAATAAGTTTTTCTACTTATATGTTATTTAAACACTACTTCTAATTAAATCAGCAAGATGTTAAGAGGAAAATAATCTAAAACTTCAAAGCCTAGTACTTAGTCCTTAGTGTCGATTATCTTCACTGCTTTTGGAACAGTTCTTACTAATTTTTTACATATATGTAATTTGCTAAGAGTAAAACCTAAGTAATTACAGGCACTGATCCAGGCTTGAGGAGACTATGGAAGGGTGCTCTTTAGCCAAAGTGAAAATGCCAGGGCAAGAAGCTGTGACCTGTTTAAAGTTGGGGTTCTGATACTGGATATATGCTTTTGCCTTGCCCCTATTAAACTGTCTAGTAGAAGTTCATTCCTGTTGGCTTAAGGAAAGAGGAATCATTTTCACATAAAAATAGATGCCGCTATTTAAGAAATACCATGAAATTGCTACAGCCAAAGCTTCCCAAAATCACTTCAGCCCTTTATGAGACTGCAGCAAAGCTGTGCTTCCCAGTGCTGTCAGGGTCATAAGGACAGTAGAATGCAGTGTGGTCTGAGTTGTCAGGACATCACTGGGTTTCCACTATATCTCACAAATGATGTTACCAAGACCCACAGCAGTGTCCAGTATCCCTCTCAAATACAGGAAATGCCACCATTTTTATTTAATGGAAAAACTGTTCTGAGAAGAGCTGTAATTTCTGATGTATCAATAGATATGCTCTGATACTGACTGGAAGCCTTGGACAAGATACAAGGTACTTATTAGCATATATGACTGTTCATCAAAGTGTATAGAGAGAAAGTGGTGATTGAACCTCAAATCATAGATTGTCTTGGCTTTACTTCCCAGCCTACCATTAGAGTTGAGAGTCCAATTTCAAGCTCTTTCTTTAGGTTATTTATTGAGGGAGGGGAGGCATCAGCTGTGTTTCCTGAGTTATTGTTGAACATGCTGGTGATAATTATATTTTGATAATTACATTTACTACAGAAAAAAAACCCTGTAGTTTTTTATAGCCAAACCTTTACATTCAACTCCACTCCTCTCCCAATAAATAAAGTTCTGTCTTACATCTTCTCATCAGATTTTGAAAAGCTAAGTTGAGTAGGAATGATGTTAAAATACATTTTTTTGGCAAGGTGAGGCAGTTATATACCTTATGGCCCCTTTTCTCATCCCTGCTTGAGCAGTGGGTTTAGACAAGGTGACATCTAGAGATCCTTTCTAACTTGATTCTAGTGTTCTGTTACTTATGGATAAATACTTGTGGTTTTGTTTTCCTGTTTTTTTTCTCTTCTTGTTTTGGCATTGCATCTTTCCCAAAGCAGTTTGTTACCCTTCAGCATCACTATGACACAATATTTATACAGTGGTATTGCTTTTTTCCATGAAGGGATGATTGGGGGGGGGGGGGCGGTGCTGGGCTGTTGTTTTTTCCCCTTAAACTTTGCACTGCTGAAAGAAAAGAACTCTTTTCAAAACCGAAGAGTAACGCAAAGTGCTTCCGTTTTCCAAAGATCTGTAGTTCTATTTAAGTAGGGAAAAGCTATATTTATAATAACTGTTTGAAAAACCTCACTGCTGAAGAGAAACGCAGAGGTGAAGTTTTAGGACTTTTGTTTCTAGAAAGAAGACATGAACATTGCAGTCAAGATGTAAAGTAGCTTCTGCAAAATATGTCCCCCTAAGGGATACTTGATTAATTTGTTTCATTGCAGTTATGTGATTCCATTCTGTTGTCTCTGCTTTCTCTACTTTTCATGATGAAAAAGTCACAATTTAGTAGCAGAAACAAGTTACTATAACACTGGCTTTTGTGACCTCTTTGCTTCAGTAATGAATCTTGAGAGCTTGATGACAAGTGAGCAGCCCCAGAAGGCTGAAGGACAGCCTGTGTGATGGGCTCAGCCACTGGGCTTAGGGCTGCCTTGGAGATGTTCTGGGTCAGGTCAGAGCAGCTTGAGGAGATCTGGTGTGTGCTGCCAGTTTGAATCCAGAAGGAGGAATGAGTGCCCCAGGTCTCAAAAATCTTCAGCAATGTTAAAATGCTGATTGCTGAGCAGTCCCATTAGAAGTGTCTCTGGTAGCTGTGCCGTCAGTGATAGCTTCCCCAACTAGACAGAAGGACAGAGAAACAGAAGCACAGTACTCACTGAAAAGGGCATAGAGCAGTTTGTGTTGTTCCTCTGTGCTTTGATGAAAACTGGAACACAATTGTACACAGTGGTGTGCTGGCTTACTCCACTGAGCTGTTGCAGTTGTGTTTGCAGAAGGTGTGTATCTTCTAACAGAGAGCATGGGAGAAAAACTAGTTAATAGACTTCTGCATTTTAATGATGACTGTTGTGGCTAAGGAAAACTAAATCTTAGCTACTGTTGATTACTGTTGATTACTGTTGTTTTAGTACAGCTTCAAGTGTAAAAAGTGGGAGTTATTTTCCTCAATAAGAAAATTTAACCTCATGAACCAACTTTTATCATACTTGATAGGAAAGATCTTTTTCCTACAAAAAAAAAAAAAAATCAAGAGGAATAGGTAAAAGCAGTCTGCTTTACTAGAAGACTCTCAAAATATTAGTGCCTTTCTGTATTTTGTTCCAGTTCTGCTTTCTTTGTATCTGGGACTGTTTTTTTCAACTATATCAGCACCTGATAGATATCCAAGGCTTTCTTCGTGGCAGAAGGATAGCACTGGGGAAGTGTACCTCTTTTTGTGGCATCTAGGAATGTGCCCAGAAATTATTTTGTTGGATCTGAGCTAGGATGAAGTTTGACTATACATGCCAAAAAAAAATTGCACAAAACTCTTGAAATTGAGATCCTAACTCTTGGGTTTTTTCCCAGAGATTGGGGACTAGCAGAAGATTGCACACTCGTTGTTGAGAGCAAGTGTTTGCATTATACATATTCTACAGGAGGAACAAAATCTCTTAATGCTGGAGCATGAAGTGGTTCTAAATTACAGCTTTATTTCATTCTTTTAAGCTTCATAAGAACTCATATTCTTTCAAACTGACTCATTCATTTGAACTCTTCAATGCATCGTCATACCATTTAAAGATCTGTATTTGCAACAGTCATCTCTATATGCTAAGGGATGTATTACTGTACAGGTCTCTCTTCTAACACATCTGACTCCTCAGGTACAAAATAACACTCTGGACTTCTGTTTAAGAGTCTCCTTTCCTTGGCCATTTTTAGTGTAATTCTGAGCTTTTACAAGGCCTTAGTAGCCTATCAGTAGTTATGTTTTAGCACTTGTTTTAGTCCTTATTAACTGACATGTACTTTGCAGAGAATGAATATTTTTAATAATTACAGATTTAAAAATTGTATTGTGTCTGTGAAGAAATTTAATTATTTCCAGAATACATTGAACTGTTTGGTGCTTATATTCATTCAACTATGCATGTGGAGTGTTTTCTTTAGCAGCTCTTTAGTTTTGGACTTGTAACTTTTTCGTAATGCAAAAAATTACTTCCTGGAATACTATTAATAAAGGAAATGCCATGTATTAATAAAATGTACACTCAAAATTTATGTATTTTGACTTTTGTATCTTCACAGAACCATTCTCATGATAATTTGCTAGACGTTAGTGACTCAAAGAAACAAGCAGCTAATCAGCACAACTACCGTACAAGATATGCAGTAGAAGAAACTGCAAGGCCTGCTGAAGAGTTGGAAAATGGACACAGTTCTTCAGATGTAAGATCCTTATTCATGAGGCAGTCTTACATATTCCACTTCTACTCATTAAACTCCTGCTTCAGCTAATGAGACATTGTTTCTAGTGGAAACTCAAGTTACATTTTTCATTGTGCGTTTCCTTTCACCTCTTAAAAAAATTGTTGTATTAGGTTTTCACACGCTGTTGTATGTGTTTAACTTTGACTTAAAAAGTAATTGACAAAGGAGAAAAATGCTCATTTGTAAGGGTGTTTTGCAAAGTATAGGTGCAATTTTTAAGCCTAGTCAGTATTGCCCACGTGGCCTAGCAGTGTTGTCACCAATTTTAGGTGACCCTGCTTGAACAGGGAGGTTGGATAATATGACCTCCAGAAGTCCCTTCCATCCTCAATCATTTTGTAGCTACAGCAGAGAATGAGTGATGAGTACATCAAGTTCATATTGGGTTTTTGTTTGATATTGAAAAGATGTGGAAATACTACATTAAAAGGAGTTGAAATAATTTTTGAGAAGGTGAGCTGACCTTGTCAAATGGTGATGAAAAAGGTTGCTCTGCACTGTGTCTGGCCAGGCACAAATAGCTTCATACTTCTTTATATAAGTCCATTAAAGTAAAGGAACCGTCTGCAAACTAAAATGCCTTTTTAGCATAAAGCTTCTAGAATGTCGTATGTTTATCACACATATAAAGCCTAGAAAAGTGTCATATATTGTCATATATTGTAACTTGAGCTCTAAAGAAAATGCTTTCTTTTTCTCTGTCTCCCCCTCTGCCCTTCCCCAATGCCCTCTGCTTTCCTTACTAGGAAGGGGAGGTAGTTGTTGCCAGTGGTGGAACATCAGAAGATGATGAAAGAGCATGGCACAGTGATGGCAGTTCTAGGTAAGTGACAGTATATATACCTTACAGAGAAAATTCTTGCCAATAAATCTTTAATAATTTTTGCTGTAAACAGTTAATGAGTAATAACTAACACTTGTGCACATTTAGAAGAAAAAGTGAACAAGAACATGAAACTTTCAGGATTTAATTTTCAGTCATATGGCTAACTAAAATTTAGGAAAAATTAGGTTCCCTTGTTTGCTGGAAGCAGAATTGTTTTGCAGGAAGGTATTTCTTATCAGGCACACAAATACTTCAGGCACATAGTAGCAGTTTCCTATGACTCAGTCTGATCTGTGATTCTTGGTTTGAAATCAGAGAGCAAATAAAACATCCCTAATTTTTTCGTTCAAAGCTATTCAAGCCAGAAGTCTTGAAAAAATATCCAGACTTCAGTGTGTATCATGTTGAATTGATGAAGCAAACAGGGTGTTTACTTTGAGGGATGCTGTAAGTTAAGCTTCTTGCAAGACCAGATGATGTCAGGGCTTTTTGTTTACTACCATTTAAATTATTGATAGAATATAGGGTTTTAAGGATTAGGGTTGTAACTATTTAAATATTGCAGTTAGCTAGACTGTTAACTGTAATCTTTTCCTGGGTTATATTATGTAATCCAATGCAGTTTTTAACTTTGGGGTTTTAATTTCTTTTTTCTTTGTTATATCATACGTAGTGACTATTCTAGTGATTATTCTGACTGGACAGCAGATGCAGGAATCAATTTGCAACCACCAAAGAAAATTCCTAAAATTAAAACAAAGAAAGCAGAAAGTAGTTCAGAGGATGAAGAAGGACCTGAAAAACAAAGGAAGCAAATTAAAAAGGAAAGGAAAAAGGGTATTGAGGAGAAAGATGGACCATCAACATCACCAAAGAAGAGGAAACCCAAAGAGAGAAAACAAAAGGTTAAATGTTCTTTGTGTATTACAGGTTGCTCATTCCTGCTGACTTTGAAATAATTGAATGAATGATTCAGATACGTATACAACTTAATATTGTCTAATTTTAAAACACATAATGACTTTTACTTGTAACAAATGATAATTAAAGACTCTTGCAAGTCAAATGATGGATGGCTATAATAATACATTTGACACAAGGAACATTTCTAATGTCCTTATCACTCTCCTTGCTCACATGAGAAACTTCCTTTCTGTGGAAATAGAGTATTCAACTTCCAATACAATTGAGTATTGGTATAACATGCCAGTATTTTTTACAGCTGTGCTGACTTGTCTCCCCATATAATTGCACTTTCTTTTAGATCTGCACAACCATGCCATTTTTTCTGTCAATTCTGTGATATATGATATTTGCATTATGCTTGCCACTATACCTCCATCAAGGCAAATATGACTTGATGAAGATTTTGCTGTTGTCTGTGTTTTGTTTGCTTTCTAATATAACGTAATTTCAGTTTAGATCAGTACATAGAAATTTTAGTGACTTCAGTTATTTTCAGTGTGTTTTTTGAGAGGTTGTTTTGTTTTTAATTGTTAGATCTGAAAACTTCACTCTTCTTTCTTTACAGAGACCAGAAGTGGTCTGTCTGGTAGATGCTAATTGTTTTTGTAAACTTATAGATTCTATTTTTGCAATACCCAACGAAGCTAGCTGTATCATCTAAATTAAATAACTATATTTTTTTATTTATAAGGTTAGGAGTCCTCAGCATTCTTTAAGATCATTATTTCAATGTTTTAGCCCTCATTAGAAGGTAGACTGACAAAACAGCTGTTTGAACACGCAGGTTGGCACAGTGTCAGATTCACTGTGAATCTCTGATATGGCATGCAGGATGTCAGAGGGTAGTCTTTATTCTTTGTTTAGGCTACTTTTTGTTTATTGTGTCCAGTCATTAGTTGTACTGTCAATACTAATAATATATTGGTATTTACACAGTCTGAAACCAAAAGAGAAAGTATCAGCAGAAATAAGAAAGCAAAGAAGATGAGAAAAATAGATGGTAGGGGGCTTTTTTAATGATTTAAACCTCTAGTTTAACTTCTTACTATAAAATAAAAAACTAGTTGACAGCCTAGTATTTCCACTTAGAATAAAACTAAACTGAGTGTTTTGGGAATCTTGCATCCATTTTAGTCCCAGTTATTGAGCTGTGGGATGTCTTTGATTCAAAAAGTATCGGGCCTAGATATTTCAGACTTTCAAAGCTGATCTGCTTATTTCTTGAGTCACAAGAAAATATGAGGCTGGAAGGAATTGCAAAAAATCATCTCTCTTTCCTCTACCCTAGGTAGCATTAATTATACTTGCTCTTCCTGACAGATGTTAGTCTTTGAAGTTTCTCTTGGTGGACATTTGACCTCCTTACTGAGCAGAGAGCTCACAGGCCTTTCTGGTAGAAAATTCTTCCTCATTCTGATGCTGATTCAAAATTAGGGCTTTTCATTGAGGAAAGATGTTTTGATTGGCTTTGTAGCCACACACAGAATCTTAGAAATTAAGAAAGGAGTAGATAAAAATTGACATTCATCTCTATTAATGCATGGGCCTCATGACCTCGAATGGTGCTTACATTTCTAATCCCCCTCTACCAAAAATCAATCTAAAAAATGATACGGCAGTGAAGAAGGACAAGGAAGGATCACCCAGGAAGATTAAAAGTACAGAACATTTCTTTTTCTTTAGGGCAGACACAGACTGACTCTTAGAAAGGAGAGGGTTTGGAAGAGATATGATGAAAAAGCTTGTACAAAACTATCATGGTTTAGAAAGGAATAAATGCAGAATGATTTCCTTCCTTATTTTGTTACAGTGAGATGTAGCACCCAATGATACAGACATAAGCTCAAAAATGAGCCGTTTCCCCATTCAACATCCCCAACCCCCCACCCCCAAGCAAACAAACACCCCAAACCCACCTGAGCATGTAGTCAGGTAGTGGAACTAATTACTAAAGGATTTCATAGAGTTGCAGAAACTATTTAATAAAGTCACTGGGAATAGTCCCTTCCTGTTGAGTAACTAAGATCAGGCTTGGCTTCCAGAAAATTGTGTAAAGATATAACAAGGGATGGTTTTTTGGTTAAAGGCTGTTTCTTACCTTCCCATAATTCACCAGTTAGCTTGACACTTTGCTCTGATGCAGTGTATCAGTTTTTTGCAAGACAGACCTGCTTGAACCTCAGAATTCACAAAGTGCTTCTGTGTTATTGATTTATTACAATAGAGAGGTTCTGTTTTGATTTTTTTTTGTGGGCTTTTTTTTTTTCTACTATATGTATGCTTTTTTCCTGTTATACTCACTGGTGCACTCATCAAAGTACTACTTGTCATGTGAAACCACACTTGAATTTGTATAAAGGAATTACATGTGGCATACCTATTTGCAGTCTGGAGATGCAGAGTCCTCCATCAGTGGCTGTATGGAGTGAATTTCTGTACAGCCTTCCAGGGTTGATTTCTGTACACACACAAGATCCTGTTTGCAACTTCAAAGCAGCCCTGCTTGAATGGTTGTACAAACCCCTGCTTTATCTGACCTATTAGATACAGACAAGCAGTGTGCACCTAGGACAAGCAACTGCAGTGAGTGTCATTGCTTACAAGTATGTGATGTGGAAATACATTGTGAAAATGCAGTTCCACAGCACTTTATAGTAAATATGCCAGTAGGTAATGTGGATATAACCAATCCAGGTACTTTTTACATGATTTACCTCCTAAATCTCTTCTTCCTTGTTTTATGCAAAGTTCCCTAATTGGAGGCAGATGTATAATTTAGTGCCATTTTGGCCAAGGCAACCAAGTGAATTAGGGTAAAGAGAATGACATGCTTCCACTTTTTTCTCTTTGGGAACGAGACATAGTTACTGGACTGTTATTAAATCTAGTTGTTGTTAGAGCTCATCCCCACACAGCCCCCCAAAAAACTCAAAAGTCAGTTAAGATTAATCCTCACACTAGCAATAATTTCATACTAATCTTATGTGTATGTTTTCTTCAGAGGCTGGCTGTAGGAGTTCTGGCAGAAAATGGTTTGACACTGGAAGAATGGCTGCCTTCAGCGTGGATTACAGACACTGTTCCTCGGCGCTGTCCTTTTGTGCCACAGATGGGGGATGAGGTATTGTAGTTACTTTTCCCTGTGTGTCCTTGCTTCTTTCAGCTTGTTTTTGCCTTTTTTATTCTCATCTGTGCATTTTTTCCCCAGAGACTTATAATCAAAGTATTTTGGATTTTCTTTAAAACAGTCTTTGATCTGGCTAAAATTTGCTTTCACTTCCCTGTACTTAGAAAATTTTCTGCACAGTGTTGCTTTGACATTTTATTATTATTATTCCTTGCTGTTGCAGTAGTGTTCCTTCTTGTACCATATTCAGTGTGTTCATTTCTTTATGACACCTGTAGACAAGCTGTATGAGGTGCTTTATGTCATGAAAATATTCTTCAATTGTAGAGCATTTCGTATGCTGAAGAACAGGTAAGAAATCAAATATGAAATTAGGTCTGGGAAACATACTTCAGTTTGGGACTTGAAGTAAAAACAAGGAATTAAGCCTCCTGGGGAAGGTTGTGGGATTTTTTTTTCTTGGTATGATTGTTTTGAGTGGACAATGTAATTTTTTAAAAAATTCATTTATTTTGAAGAAAAACTCTGATATTTTTCTTATCACTTGTGTTCCTGGTATCAGAAAACTTCTGCTAGTCTCTTACAACAGAAAAACACAAGAGAAGTTTTGTATATATGTATTTTATACAAACCAGACTGTAAATACTTTGTAAACATGACCCAGATGTCTCAAAATACAGTAGCAAAAGGACACCCACCAGTTTCTACTTTGGAATATGTAGCAAGTGGACATTACAGTGAATTGTATGAATAAGTAGTGTTGGATAGAATACAGTCTTGAAAGCCAGAGTCCATGCATATTTCTTAAAACCCCCTCAGGTTAAAATAAGAGGAAATAGCTGGCTTATGCTGTAATGGGCAGTGTGTTGTCTCCCTGGGGAGCAGCAGGTTTTCTGAGTTGCTAAACAGAGTTGTATAGCTCACACCTTCAGAATGCTGTTCGACAAATACTTGACGTGGTGGCGAAGTTGATTAACTTTGTTCCCAAGCTAAAGCTTTTTGTGGGCACCACCTTAGAAACTGAATCAGAAGCAGAGGTTGCATGTGCAAGCAATTTTGTTTTTACTGGATCACTTTACTGATCCAGTTCACAGCACAGCTATGCAAAAATTACATTGGCAAAGCTAGTGGGGGAGGGAAGGGGCATTACAAGTTGAGAGATTCAATGAGAGAAAATGCTTATGGATTTATACCCTCCAGTAAGGATGTTTTGGAGACTCTGCTGTTCAAAAGATCAAATCCAAATAAATACGTTTGGTGCCTGATACCATCTGGATACAGTGAAGCAGCCAAGGATTTATCAGTACTGTACTGCTCAGGAGACTTTACCATCGTATTGGTTTAGTAAGATAAATTATTGTGTTTGATTTGGCACCTGCTGAAGAGCATGTACAGTGTGTTCTAGGAATATCTAAGTAGGGTGCATCCTTTTGCTGAAAATGCTTTATATGGGAGAACAGGAAGTTTCCTGTCCTGTGCCTAGAAAGTAGGAGTATATTGCACCAATAAGAGAGTGTCTGTAATCTAGCCACTCTGTCTGAAATTCCATCTCTGACACTTGCCTTCCCCAGATTTACTTAATATGTGAAATTATTCATCTAGAAAGTTACTTTTGAGATTCACAGAAATAAAAGGTTGGTTTAATTAGAGAAATGTTTGAGAAGAGATATTGTGTGGCCTTCCAGCATTTTGTTGGATGGTAGGTGTATTTTATAAGATCTGGGGGGAGAGATATTTCAAATTTGTTCTCAAGCTGTACAAACAAGTAAGAAAAAACAGTAGTGCTATATTTAGTTACATTTAGTGTATAAGAATAGCATGTACCACCCCATTTCCCTTTCTGAATAGTGCTGTTTACAGATCTCTGCCATGTGTCTTGAGAAATAGTGGAAACACACCAGAGAGATGGGGCTGCAACTTCCCTGTCTGAATATCCAAATACAAGGCATGTTTGTTGGAGTGTTCTGCCATTAACATGATAAAGAACAGTTTTGTCTGCGTATTACAACAAATATGCAGAAACAGGAATTAAACAAGAATAACAATATTATTTCCTGGGAAAATACATGAATTCTTTTTGTTCACAGATACCTTCCCAGTTTGTTCTTCTGACAGAAGATGCAATGCTTAGAGCCATTTGCAAAATACAGAATATTTCACTTTTGTGAATAGTGGGTTGAATTCATGTAGTGGTTTTGCATAAACACTAAGTGTAGCAGAGATTTTGTGTAGCCTGTGCACTTTTTTTGTTTTGATTCACTGGAAGGTATGGGAAACAATCATCACAATGTTGAGAGTGTAATGTAAAGTGGCCTTATTTCAGATTTGTCTCTGTAGCCTCTGTTCCTTTTCCTGACAGATTCTGACAGTGCCTAAGAGATTCCCACTGCTTTCATGCCTTTTGTAGCTGTTGTGTGTTTTGTCCCTATGAGGATATTGTGCATATTGAATACTCTAAAACTAGATTTAAAAAAAATGTGATGCTGAATCCTTCTCCATTTAAAAAAGTTAAAAATTGCCATTACTGATACTAAGGGTTCAGTACCTGTTAACGTAGAAACTTGGCAGACACTTCTTTACAATGTTTTATGATACAAGAGAAAAGGAGGAAAGAAATGGAAAGCAGGTAGAAATACAAATATTAGTGTGTTTATTTGTGTATTTTAAAACTTAGGGGGATTTCTGCTCTGCTTTGTTTTGTTGTATTGGATCTTACAATAAAGCTATCTTTCCTTCAAGCTATTAGATGGATATCCTATGTTGGGACACTTACAGGTGATCTTTTATTTGGCATGCATTGTACCAAGAATACAGCCATTTATCAGATTTTGTTCTAGCTAGTTTGTTGAACCTCTGTTTCGCATTTCAAATACATTCCTTGAACATATGTTTATGAGTTTCAGCTTACTACCTCATTACAGTGATGGCTTATAATAAAAGCATTCATCCATGTGGTATTGTATACAACATCAAAGTAGAACAGTTAGACTCTGGATGTCTGAACCTTGGAAATTTATATTGAAAGGATTAAAAAAATTAATAAGCACTGGAAATGTCCATTTTAGTTTGTTCATCCCATTTTAGGCTATTTTTTCAGTGATGTGGAAGCAAACACCAAAATCTTACCAGAACAATAACAGACTTTTCCTTCTAGAATATATTTCTTGTTCAACAAAGATAAGCTATATAGTGAGTTGAGTGATACTTGATGGTTAACTTAGGGCTGTCCTGCAGTGATGAAAAACCAGGTGGATTAGTGGAATTCTTGTTGCTGTCATTGAGTTGCTCTGTGGCGCTATGATAAATGGGTGGTTTTGTTACTGATTTTGTTTTGTTCTCACAGGTAATTTAGGGTATTTTGTTCATACAGAAAATAGTGTTCTAAGTCTTTCCTGCTTTTTCCTGTAAATGTTTCTATAATAGCTTTTTAGATTTTCCTCCACTAAATTTTTTGAGAACTCATGACTTTTGCAGGAAACAGACTGAAAAGTTGATGAAATAGAAAGTACACATATTGTATGGCAGTGACTTGTTAGCATTTCAGCTCTTCAGTCTTTGTAGGATAACTGTCACATTTCACTTTTAGGTCTACTATTTCCGACAAGGTCATGAAGCATATGTTGTAATGGCCAAGAAGAACAAAATATATAATATTAATCCCAAGAAACAACCATGGCATAAAATGGAATTGCGGGTATGACTTCTTGTTCTTTTTTGTTTATATCTTAATTTAAAAAAAAAAAAAAGAAATTAATGGGAAGTCCTCAATACAAATAAATCTAGTGCTCTTAATATTGTAAGATAAGGGGAAAAATTTAACTTAATAGTCAAATTAAATCAGACCTTTAACTGTACTACTTTTTGTATCTGCTTGAGCAGATGAGATGGTTATATTTCATAGCAAAATATTTTTCAAACATATTGCATTGTGAAATAAGCTTGTTGTGGAAGACTAAATTTCAGATTCTTGATTTTGATGTGATCTGGCAGAAATATAGTATATTCAATATAGCCATATTTTCATGTTTCAGAAAGCTATTTCAATTAACTTCAGTGGTGGTACATAGTATTTTGTTTATTCTAGGAGCAAGAGCTGATGAAAATAGTTGGGATTAAGTATGAAGTGGGATTGCCTACTCTCTGCTGTCTTAAATTAGCTTTTCTTGACCCTGATACGGGTAAACTGACCGGAGGAGCCTTCACCATGAAGTAAGAAAAGCAGTATTGTATGCAAATTGGGAGTTTTCTTGGAAGGGGTTGGCCAGGGGGGTGTTGAGGTTGAAAGTTAAATGATGACAGTAATATTGACCTTGTGTTTTTCAGGTGTTGGATTTGAAGTGTTAATTTTTTTATGTAAGTGCTTTATGTTATGCTTTTGCTGTTTTATTGCTTAATAGTTATGTGTTCTGTTGTAATTAGGTACCATGATATGCCAGATGTCATAGATTTCCTAGTTTTGAGGCAACAATTTGATGATGCAAAGCATAGGCGATGGAATATAGGTGAGTTGTGGGGAGACTTGTGTGCTGTGGTTTTGTTCATTTGTTTTTCTAAGTTTCTACTTATATTCATGATAACTTTCTTACAAGTAGGTTATGGTAAATAAATCCTAATACTGTGCTGAAGTCTGAAAGTAAGCTCTGCCCATATTTAGCTGGGGAGTTCTACTTTGTCCTTGATCAAAGTGGCAGCAAGCAGGCAAAATAGTGAAGGTGATCTGTAAAAGAAAGTGCAAAGAAAACGTCAGTTGTATATTTGCAGAAAGAATAGTTAGGGATATGTTTTAGGAATATGGTGTTTACTGCTAGCTGATAGCTTCTTGTAGCCTATATATTGTTTGTATCTTTTTTTTTTTAATTGAAGATCCTCCAACTGCATTGCTACTAGGATTTTTTTTCCCCTATTTCTGAAATATCTGCTGAAAATATGGAAATACTTTTTCAAAAATTGGAAATTGATTTCTAGATTGTACAAAGAGAGTACATCTCTTTCCATCTCCTTATACTTTTTGAATTCTGTTCTAAAGCCAGTGGTTTAGCTTCAATGAAGAGTATATAGTTATAATTTGCTGCCAAGTGATGAGGGAATGACTTGGATTCTTTTTACTTTGCCTGTGCTCAGTTATTTCGGAGTACTGGATACTGGAAGAATGCCTGTGACTGTTAGATCCTCCAGTCAGATCTATTTCCTAGTCATCTTTTCCATATGATGACAAAGATCACCTTTCAGCAATGGAATAAATTATTCTCCTGTCCTTTGTTATCCTTAGGTTGTGTGCCTTAGCAGTAGATGTATAAATTACATGATGACATAGGAATAAGTTCCATATCATCTCATACTTTACACTATGTTGTCTGAAAAGACAGCTCATCTTCAGTTCTGTAGGGAATTTGGTAAAGACCCTAGGCTTCTGATCCAATAAGAAATATAAACCTTGATTCCTTCTTCAAAGATAATTTCAGTTTAAAGGTCTCATAAGTGACAAGGTTGATCAAGATCTACTCATATGTCACTAAGCTTTGCTCTTACCTCATGTTTATGGATCTGTGGTCTTATCCTCCTCTGCTATGCCATGTTTTTGCACAAAATCACGGCAGCAGCAGAAGAATGATTGCCATAGTTTGCTTGTGAATAGCCTAGCCAGGCGTCCTGGGCTGGCAACCGTATTTCAAGAAATTTGCAGTCTGGAATAAATTGAAGCTACACAGAAAGTATTGGAAGTACCAGGACCTTTTATCAAGCTTCCAATGCAATAATGTGAATTTTTGTTGTTGTTTGGGTTTTGTTTGTTTTAGGGAAGAATATTTGCTTATCTGTTATATTTTTTAATATTAAATTTATATTAATGTATGAATCCTTTTAGAAGGAACAAAAAAAAGTTGGGGAAATTACAGGTTCTTATTTGTATTCAGATTCTGTTTATTGCATATCTTTATTTTACTATAGTTTAACTTCAAGTTTAATCTTTGGGCTAAAAGCTATTCCAGTAGTATTTCTGCAACTTCAGCTGTATGTCTCAGACAGGTGTACATACCTGTCTCTTACATAGCAGCCACTGTAAGTTCGACATACATTTTATTTTATCTTGAAGCGAGCACTATGCTGTTCTGGAAAATTGCACGAGAGCCGCTTTCTTGTAAGAGATTTTGGACTGCTCTCTGCATAGACGAGGTAGCACAGAGGACATGGGGAAAGTAGTGATTCGGGAGAGGGTTCTTTCAATCATGTTGTTTTCTGCTTCAACATTCTGTCTGTAGGAATGCTGTGACCCTAGAGAACTTGGAAGCAGCTGTCAGTACATGCCCCTTCAAGTGGTTTTGATCTGCTTAATGTTCAGCTCAGTGAAGTCACTCATAGTTGTACCTATGCATGTTTCTTTGTAAAACTGATCACTAGGGAAAGCCATATTGGAAGACTGTAATTCTATAGCTCTTCTGAAAATTATTTATTCTTCTAAAATAAAGCATCAGCCCTTACTTACATTTTTGATCTTGCATTTCAGATATTTCTGATTAGCTTGGTCCTATTCAGCACAATTAGGACTATTAATAGAAGCCTGGAATTACTTGTGATCCATTAAATTTAATTTTTTTTAAAAAATGAAGTAAAGAAAGCAGACCATTTTTGAGAACATATTTACTTCCTATTATTTCAGACAACTCCAGGAGCATTTGGGCAGAGGGTGGATGTATTGAATGGCAAATATACTACAGCACTTGAGAGTGTATATATACTCAAATCCTATGAACATAAAAATGTGTTGTTCTTGGAATCTCAGACTTAAATTACATTTGTTCTTTGTTGTATTGACCTGAATACTACACTAAAAATTGTTTCTAAATTTTGTGGTATTTGCTGTAGAAAATGTTAGCATTTATGATGTTGTGTAATACATGCATTCTCATGTGTAATTTTTTTTAATAATACTTCTGACCTTTTTTCTCAGCTGCATGAAAGCTTTGTGGTAGTGAAGTAATTGCAAGTCACAGTAAATTACTTTGCTAACCTTTGGAGCAAGCTTTAATAAATTTTATTCTATTATCAGTCAGATTGCCTGCGTAGTAAAGGGAATGAACCTCTTGAGTTACATTTGCATCACTGAAAAAGCACTTCAGAAACTGGAGGATGAGCTCATCAGCTTGTAAAATATTCCCCATACAGAAGTGTCATAGTGCTCAGTTATCTTAAGGTAGCATGTAGTATTTAATGCAAATAGATTTGAGTCTTAAAGGAGTCTTAAAGCATTGAAATGTCTTACCTTTTACATAAAATAAAGAAATAAATTCATAAGTAAAGAATATGTAGGTAGATTTGCAAATTGTTATTTTTCTAAAATGCCATATTAACTTTCATTTTGGTTAAAAAACAATCTTCAGAAAGAATTTAGTGGTTTTGTTTGTTTTTTTTTTAACTGAGCATTGACTCATGCTTGCCTGCTGAGGCTGTAAATGTTCCAAAGGATTTCTGTGTTCAAGATCAAGCCAGATATATCTAAAACCTGTTTTTCTTGGGAGGGTAACATGCCTTATGTTAATGAAATTATTTTGTGTTCTTACCTAGGTGATCGTTTCAGGTCAGTGATAGACGATGCTTGGTGGTTTGGAACAATTGAAAGCCAGGAACCTCTTCAGCCTGATTATCCTGATAGCTTATTTCAGTGCTACAATGTCTGGTTAGCAAATTTATTTTCAATCTTTTTTATGTTAATTAGTTACTTCATTTGAAGTACAGACCGAGAAACTTGCTTTCATTAAATTCAGTCATGCATCTCTCTGTACCACTTTACTATAATAGTCTGTGGTATATAAATTAAAGCTATGTTACAAACGTTAAATAATTACATTGTTGAAGCAATATTAGTAGATAATTTAAATGTGGTTATTTTTAAGCTGGGACAATGGTGATACTGAGAAGATGAGCCCTTGGGACATGGAGCTGATTCCAAGTAATGGTATGTTACCTTAGTGATATAATTTTCTTTACAAGTATATTTTAAAAAGAAAAAAAAATGTTATATGGTTTTACATAAACAATCATGGTTTTTTAGGGTAGTGGGAAGAAGGCCCAGAAATCAATTGCATTTAAAGAATATCTTTAAATCAATTACTTAACTAAAAGTGAATCAAGATAAAAGAACTGATAAAACAGCCATGCTAGATAAACTGAGTGATGTTGAAAATAGACAGAAGTAATACAAAAATTATTATAGATACTATGCAGATAAACTTAACTCTTTGTACAGTTAGGAAGGATTGAAGATAAACCTACGCCCAAGGTCAGCTTGAGGAAACTGGCTGCTCTAAGGGAAGTCAGCATCCCTGCAGACATTCAGTGCATTGCAGATGCAACCTGTGCCTGTGAGAGAGTTTGGTAAGAGTAGGATTTTTCTCCCCCTCTGGCCCAGCACATGTAGCAGATACACATGCTGCAGAGTGGACAGTATAGCATGGGCACTGTTCACATGTTCACCAACAAGAATGTAGTATTTCTTCTTACATAGTTTTTTTGTTTGTTGGTTGGGTTTTTTTAAGACTTCATAGAACTCTGCATAAAAAGCAAAGTAGAATCAGCATTTTTTCCTTGTGTTTTCCATGAAACATTTGATAATGTTGTATTTCAAAAATAACCATAAATAATTCTTAATTATTTTAAGTTGTAAATATGCTAATTTCAACTTTTCATTTTGGTTCAAACCTTCTTTTAATAGGTACCTCTTTGTCATAAGTAATATACAGGTGTTGGAGTGATAACATGACTAAAATAAATAATTAAAATAGACAGCCCCTGTTTACTTTTTAGTAGAGGCCAATTCCTGTTGCCTTAAGAAAGGAGAAACCATTTTCAGATAAAGGATAGATACTGCTTAAGATAACTAAACCTGAACCCGATTTTTTTGCTATATTCACAAATATCAATATTTGTTATACCTTCTTAAAAATTGTTAAGAGGACCACTTAACATCATACCTTGAAAATCTGCTGTTACATTATAAATTGTCAAAATTGGTAGGTGCTAAGGTGATAACACTATTACTTTGCATACTCAGGAACTCTGGTTTTAGCATTTGAACTCAAAACAGCGACAATGTAGAACTACTACCTGGAGAATGTTTTAGCAGAAATGACAAAGTTATCTTAAACTCCCTCTAGAAGTCATCCGCCATCCTTACCACAACAACTTATTACCAAGAATATGGGGTTTTAAACACAAAATAACTCCAAAACCAAAACACAAGTTTTAACTGGGATAAATTAGTGTCTTAATTGGTTCTAAAATAAATTTTACAATTAGCTATTTTTAAGAGGATAAATCTTTCTTCAGGGAGGACTACTACACCACACTGCATTGTAAGGATTTAAATGTAACACAGAATAATATACAGAAAGGATACTGGATACATCCAAAATGTCTTTGAGCAAATCAAGAACTATGCATTTGTAAAAATGATTTCATTGTATCTTTGATTTAGAGGTATATGTATTACACAAGATACAAACATTTATGTTTTATTTATTTTTCATAATGCATTCCAGCTGTATTTCCAGAAGAACTGGGAACTAGTGTTCCTTTAACTGACGATGAACGGAGAACACTGCTCTACAAACCTTTGGATGGAGAGTGGGGTTCCAGGACCCGAGATGAGGAGTGTGACAGAATTATTGCAGGGATAAACCAACTAATGACTCTAGGTAAACTCTGAATAATATGGGAAGTGTTTTTGGTTTATATTTTCAGACTGTGATCATGTGCACTTCTGAAATTGCTAAAATAATTGTGATAAAATACACCTTTAACCTCTCGATTAACTGGAACAAAACTTTCTCATTGAACATTTTAAAAGTTTTTATATAGTGAGTACTTATGAAACCTAAATTTTTTCCTGTTTCCCAAGGTTACTGTTGCTTTTTGGTAGATAATTTGGCATATGCTAGGGTTTTGGGTTTTACACATTAAAAGCAAGTACTTGATATTTTAACTTTAGCTACCAGAATCTCATTTTGGGGTTCAAATTAAAACCTTTATGATTAAGAGAATATTAACTATGTTACAGACAGATGGGGGAAGAAAAAATCATAGATTTACTTGGATAATGAATACATATGTGTGGATTTTCCCTGTATAAACCTTTTCTAATTCCTGCTTTCTTCTCCACATTTCCTTAATTATGCAAAATGTTTAGGAAAAAGTTTACCTTAAGATTACCTTCGGAAAGCTACTTGCTATTTGGTTGTAGAGTAATTATTCTTTGCATAGCTTCTGAAAAAATAATTGTTTAAATGTTTAACACATCATTGCAAAACTTACCTGATTAAAGATGGATGTCTGGATGGAGATCCATCAGTAAATACAGGCTGAATTAGAAGTCTTCTGTATGTCTTTATGGGGATCAAAAGGTGGTAAATCAGCAGTCTTAGATTTTGGGCTAACAGTGGTCATACAGTAAATATAAAAGTTGTCACAGATACTTTGTTTAAGTGATTTTTGGAGCACTTAATGCAAGGTAAGACTTAGGCTTCAGAAAAGCCAAAAAACTTAACTCTTGAAATAATTCTGATTACCTGTGTATCCCATGTGGTTTCTTTGATGACATACTGCATAAGAAGCCTCCCTTTGCTTTCTAAACAAAGGAATTATCTGTACAGCATAGTAAAACAAATTAGAGATTTATGTGAAAAAAAACCCAAACTGTGAGGAAATGAAATTTGAGCTGTTTTTGCTGTGCCATCTAAGAGTAATGGTTTTACATTTTGCATTATGGTGTATGACAGACTGCTTAGTTTGGGATTTAGCTATAGCGTGTGTGGTGCATATTGGTACAAAGTAGCAGTTGCTAGAACATCCAAAAGAATAAGTAAACAGCTAGTAGAAGAAGACCAATTTTTTTAGCAACATCATATTTTCTGTTTTTAAAGACTTTTGAGAATTTTAAAGGTGGTTTCATTGTTCTGAATTGCAGTATTTTTCCTAGAGATATAAGATGTTAGAATGATTTGTCTAAGCCCTCATGATGCTTCTAAGCAGAGGAGGGAAATAGCAAGGTCGTTAAGGTGCAGAGACTTAAATTGCTCAGCAGGCCTCTGGCACTATATTGGCTTGGTTTTGGAAGGCTTCTTTGCTTTTAGGTAGGGACAGGAGAGAGTGTTTCTGTTTTACTTTGAGTGTGGATTTTACCCACATCTTACAGAGGCTGAAATAGCACTGTGGCTTTTATGGCAGGAATTTAATGCATTGTTTTGTTTGAAGATTTGAGAGTGGCAATATAAAATGAAATGAAACAAGCCTGTGCTGTAAATAATGATACTGAATTGCATGCCTTCATCTGTATATAATTTTTATACTTTCAAATGTATATTATATGTGCACTTGCTGTGCCCCTGGGGAGCGTGGTGCTTCATGCATAACAGAATGGGCACCCAGTCACTGCAGCAATGGTATGTACAGCACACACCTCAGCAAGCATTCTAAATAGTGTATCAGAAATTGTTTGGAATATCTAGAGTAGTTACTGTTATTTTTGGAAAACTGCTGTGCATTTCAAACCTGAAGAAATAGCATATATTGCAGGGGGGTGAATCTCGAAATTGGTATGGGAGTTTGTGGTATATAACACTGGGGTTTTTGTGGTTTGTTTGTTTTATTTTTTTCATCTAGATATTGCTTCTGCCTTTGTGGCACCCGTGGATCTTCAAGCTTACCCAATGTATTGCACTGTTGTGGCATATCCAACAGACCTCAGTACCATTAAGCAAAGACTGGAAAGCAGATTTTACAGGTTAGACCCAAGTCTTGGTTCTGTTGTCATCTACCAGCAGCTGTATTTTTGGTAGCTCTTTGTCTTGTCATACCAAACTAGAAGGTGGGCGCAAGTGTGTTCTTTTACTTTCTTCCATCTTCTATCCTTGATCTAGGTTTCCATTTTCTAAAACTCTAAAAAGGATTGAACATCTCCAAAATGTATTTTAGAACTACATGGCATTCAAATTCCTGATTATGCAAATTACTTGTTCCATGTGAGATTCAAATTGCAGGGTTAGTAAAATGACTTTTAGTCCAAAGGATTAAGTTTCCACATCATAATTTTTTTAAAGTACTTTTAAAATAATTTTAATAAGAAAAACCTTAAAAGTATCTCAGGTGGCTTTTTGTCCTGATGTGCTTTAAAAAATATTCTTGCAATATCACTTAAGCAGCTACACAGAATGTGACTTCTTAAATTACTTGTGTTGAACTTCTGAGTTGTCGTACAACAACAAAAATAGGTTTATACTTTTTGATACCATTTTGATGTTTTCCTAAACTGTTATTGCAATTGCTGTAATTTTTTTCCTTTTTTCTTTTCTTGTTTTTTTTAGTAAATATCTATGTAGAAGTATAGTTCTTTAAATTATTTCTGTTTCCTTGAGTTTGTGTTCTATTTCTTGTTTAAAAATCAGTGTTACTTTAGTTTCTTTTGAATAAATACGGATGGCATTTTGTTTTGGGCCAAATTTCGAAGTTCGTTTTTAGTACTTTATACATGCTCAATGAAGCTTGAATTCTAAACTAAATTTGCATTTTCATTTTTAAAAAAGGACTCCTGGTTTTTATCATTGTATTGCAATATTGAACTTATATTGTTCCGTGTTTATTGTGTGATATGTGATAATCCAGCTTTCTCTTCTATAATGCGCTGCTTTGCTGTCAGATGGAGAAAACTTTTTGCTGGATTTTGTTTCTCTTGTCAGAAGAGGAAGTAGTTATTTTTGGTAATCAACACACCTTCAATAAATTAGGTTTCTTTTAGTTTGTAATATTGCCAAGGCCTCATTAGGAAATAAGCAACCACCCTGTGTTGTGCTTGTCAGTGAATTTTTTGGATTTTTTTTCATTTTGTGGATTGTTCAGATAACTTTTGATTTTTGGTAGCTTTTCATGAGGCTTACCATAAAAGTGTAACTTTTATGCTGTCAGAGGATTTACTATCTAATAGTTTTATCTTTTTTAGATTTGGATCTAATTTTTTTCAGTTAT
Source organism: Daphoenositta chrysoptera (assembly GCA_013397915.1). Taxonomy (NCBI): domain Eukaryota; kingdom Metazoa; phylum Chordata; class Aves; order Passeriformes; genus Daphoenositta; species Daphoenositta chrysoptera. The sequence continues at coordinate 385,802 of VZRO01005388.1, forward strand.
TTGCTTTTGTGCATAATTTTTTATAATGTGGCTATTCTATAGTTAGGTTATTAAATCAGGGGAAATCTGATAGTTGGCTATCTGTCAGAAAATGGTATATTCTAAAACATTTTTATTATTATTTTGTTAATCCTTAACTGAATTCAAAGGTGATATAGGATGGGTTATGTATGTCGTAAAGGAATAATAAAAGCTGAAGTGTCATAACTGAGTTTTCCTGAGGGGTGTCAGCTGTATGTTCTTATAGCCATTGTATAGATTACCACAGAATATAACATGAGAAAGGGAAGGCAGAGGAAGATGCCTTCTGCTGGTCACTTAGGGCGGTGTATCTGATGGGCACATTTTCTGATGTAGTGGAAAACAACAGTGAATGAGAAGAAGGATGTAACATTTTTTTCCCCTGCTCATATACATTGCTAGAAGTTGTCTTTACTTTTTTCTCCTTTTCTTTTCTGGCAACTATTTCTATACAGGCGCCTTTCTTCGTTAATGTGGGAAGTCCGCTACATCGAACACAATACTCGCACCTTTAATGAACCTGGAAGTCCTATTGTCAAATCTGCCAAATTTGTCACAGATCTTCTGCTACATTTCATAAAGTGAGTTGCTTAATAGGTCTGTTGTTATTCCTATCTCTTACCAAGGTAAGAGCCTTTTAATATCTGAATTTTAAAGTAAGATAGTTCTGCACTTTAAATAAGCCTGTTGTCTGCTGTTGAGGCAGAAAAGAATAAAGCTTATGTTGACAAAGGTTTCATAAGTTTGTAAAACAAGTTCTGTAATACATTGAGTGGCATAGATTGGCATGGCATTTTATTTTGAGATACTTTTTCCTGAATCATAAAAATGAGTCTGAATATCTTCATGGAGTTACAGATATATTCATTGGTAAGTTAGGTGTTCTAATTTTGAGTTTGAATACTGGCTGTGTTAACATAATTGTGAGAAACTAATTCAAAATCTAGACTACAATTTATAATAGGCTTGAAAATGGTGTTTCGTATTTATGCAAAGTAAAAATTAGAGCCTTTGTAGTTGACAGAAGTTGTAGCTGTGTTTCAAATGTTCTATTGTTATCTATAGGCAAACTCAATGTGAAATATTTAAGATTTTTCAGTCAGTTCACACATCTACAGACCTGAAGTTTGTAAGAGCTTACTGTGTCTGCTGCCTTGGTTTGCTTGTACACAATGAGCGCTGCTGTTTCCACCTTGTAGACACAGCAAGATACTTCATTAGTTTAACAAAATTGTGGCATTTTTAGTGATTTAGTTTGTCAATATTAAATTGAATCTAGTTCTTTTCTATTTTTTGTTCTTAAAAAACATTAGAACTGTGTCTAGTATTTGGAAATCTAGGACTTTGACTCCATAAATAGATCTTCAATTTCTTTGGTGCCAGTGATTTCTGATACTGGCTGGAGAATGTAACAACACTTAACTGCTTTAGATTAAAGTTTTAGTGAAATATCCACCATTAGGAACAGATATGTACCTAAAGGGCTTTTCTGTTACTAATTTTGTTCTTTAACATCTGTGTCCTACATGGTTTTTTTTTCTGATTAATTAAGCAGCTCAAAGTGTATGTAGCTCAGAGTTTTTCAAAGTGTATGTTTTTAATTGGCTTAGCTAAATTAGTGGATATTCTTGGATATTCTTACTTAATAATTGCCTATAGCTTGAGTCTATTAATATACTAATTTAAGCGAACTAGCAATTCATGTAAAGCCCAGACTTTATTTTTATGGTTGTAACTCTAAGGTAGAAGGCCTAGATAATGGAAAGTAAGGCCTATGGTTCTAATGAGAATGAAATATCTAGATGCCTCTGAGAATCTAAGTTTTAGTTTCTTAAATTACCTAAGTATCTTAAAAAGCTGAAAATGGGGGGTGGGTGTTGCAGTCAGTTTATCTTTTCTCCACCTTCTCTCACAGCAGTTCTAGTGGTAACGGCAGTAGCCTGTATTATGGATTCTGATTCCGGTGTGGAGTTGCTGAGTGTTTACAGTTACAAGTGGTAAAAGTGTTATAAACCACTTTTCTTCCCCGTGGTTTGTATTGCTACATAGTAGAACACCTGTGGGCTTCCCTTTGTAGAGGAGTTTTACCTGTTAATCAAGAACTGAAAATTAGTTTGTGTTTTGCTGATTTAATTATGCAGGTTTATGCATTAACAGTGTTAATCCTTACACACTTGCATTTCAAATATCATACATTGTGGGTGCTAAATTAAATTGGTAATTTGCACTTTTGTATGATATATTTACTCTAATGCTCCTTTCAAAGCTAGATGGGCCTCAAACCCTTTATATAGTATAGGAATAGATTTTTCTGATGCTGACAAATGCATGGTAAAGGATTATGATTTTTAATTTTAAAACATTCACACTGTTAAGTGATCTATATTTTACAACTTTTTGAGCAGATGGTTAGCTTAACTTATTACTGCAGTTCTCTTAGTATTCATATTGCGCTAAATACACTCTCATTTTATTTAGGAATGGCTTCATAAATATTTTCCTTTTGCTAGGCAAATTACAGTTGGTTCTGTAGGTGAAGATGGAAAATAAATGTTAGCTTGTGTTTCTTTTTACAGAGATCAGAGTTGCTATGACATCATTCCATTATACAACGCAATGAAGAAGAAAGTGTTGTCTGACTCTGACGAGGTAAGTGGTTGTGTCTTGGGCATTGGCATTGATACACTGGAGAAACAAGACCACTGTCTGTCCTGTGGAAGGCCAAAGTACTGGTTTCAGTCACTGTTAGGGAAGTGGAGTGTGCTTTTCTGTCAGTACAATGTTTCTTCTTGTCAGCTAGGAAACTGGGTGAGAATCCAGCCTCCTCTCTTCCTTTAGTGCAGAGAGCTTTGACAGTTTGCTGGAAGATGCTGCTTAGACTTCTGAGAGGTTCTCAGAATTGACAGTTACATGAAGTGCTTCTTAGAGGGACAGGGGTAGGACTATAAAGACTCAAATTATAAGTCTGAAATATAAAAGAACTCGCCTACTCATATATGCTTATATTTTTTAACCTTTTTATGCGACTCATTATCTTGCTCAAAGGAAGAAGAGAAAGACACAAATGTGCCGGGGACTTCCACTAGAAAAAGAAAGGTAAGTGTTTTAGAATATTTTCATTTATATTTTTAGTGCTACAGCTGCTAAAATGTATTTCTAAACAATGGAATGTTAAACTGAAATATTTCTAGTATTGGGTCAGCTTTTTGTAAGTTTTGAACTTAGTGACATATTCTTCTACTGAGCTGTTCAATGTAAAAGTATGTGTGTACTGCTGCCTGTTGTGAATTCATTTATGTCCTGTGGGGTAACTTTTCCATTAACTTTTGTAAAAGCAGCTAGTTTATTTAATATGTACCAGGCAATATTGTCATTTCAGGATCATCAGCCAAAGCGGCGGCTACGTAATCGGGCTCAGTCTTATGACATTCAGTCATGGAAGAAGCAATGCCAGGAGCTGCTGAATCTCATTTTTCAGTGCGAAGACTCCGAACCATTTCGACAACCAGTGGATCTTCTTGAGTATCCAGTGAGTATTTTAGAACAAGATGACTGGTTATAATCCAGTTGTTAAGTGGTGGGTTGGTTTGGTTTTCTTTTAACATTGACCATTTTTTCAATTCTTACAATTGAAACTGCAGGCAGCTGTAGTGACAGAATTTTTTTCAGCACTTTGTTGTCACTTGATGATAATGTTTACTGGTTTTTTTAACTGATTTCAAAATAAATAATACTCTGCTGTCTCCAATACTTTTGTTGGAAAATATTTTATATTCAGGGATGCTTATGTTAATAAGAAAATTACAGCTTTTTAAGTAAATTACACCTTTTGCAATTAAGATGTCTTTCCTTTTCTGAGTGAAAAATGGTCATATATTAAATGCATGTGTTTGTTGCATTTGACATGTTGTCAAGGATCATGGGTTTCATTTCAGAGTATAAAAGCTAAAAGTAAGATTATATGAAAACTTCAAGTAATAAAGCGAAGATTTTGCTTGCTTTCCTTCTAGCATATCTTAAGTTCTGTAAAATATCACTCTAGGGTGATTAACTTGGGCTAAATTAATTGTCTTAATTAGAGAAAAGAAATGCTTCTCTTTAGGAAGTCGCTAGTAGGTCTGTCTTGACACTTCTGCAGCCACTGGGTACCATTATTTTTGAAGTAACCGAAACTTTATGCTGTGGCCAACTCCAAGTGGCCCTCTGTGTTTGAGATCCTCAAATGAGCTGATAGAGAGCCCTTTACTGGGCTTAGGCATGAAACACACTGCTTCCTGGTGTCACCAGCCTGTTTAACATGCAGAGGCGCTCCTGCAGGTTCTATTTGCTCTGAAGGATTAAGTTAACTTTTTGGTTAAATTTGGTATTTAAGTTTTTTGTTGTATGGATATGTTTCTGTTTCTTCCATAACCTAGAAAAATGGTTCTGTCATTGCCTTGAATTGGGTCCTACCTAAGCCTGTGGAGTTTTTAATACCTCATTATTTTTGAAAATTGTCAGGTCTCCATTTGGGAAAACTGCTCAGATTTCAAAAAGGATGTGATAAGCCTCTGATCAGGTTCAAATATTCAGACTTCATATTTTAAAACTAATATGTAAAAACAGTATTAGTATTAGTCCCAAGTTTGAGCTGCTAAGCCACCCAGAAGGCTTATAGTCACACTTCCATATCTCTGTTATCTTCACGTCAGTGTGTCAGTAATGCAACTCTTAGGACACAAAAGTTTGAGCTCTGCATTTCAGAAAATCTGTTTATAAAATGAATTAAGTCCAGCAGCTAACTTCTAACCTTTACCCTGCTCAGTATGTCTGCAAGGATGTATGTTGTATATTAGTGGAAAGGGGCAAAATGTCTTCAGCAGTCTTCCATACCTATTTAAAGAGGACATTTGAGTTAAACAGGTTTATCAAACTCATTCTAATGAAAATGATACAGTAAGGCTTGGGGAAAAAATCGTAATAAATTGCTTTGCTATTCCTAAACAGGATTATAGAGATATTATTGACACTCCTATGGACTTTGCTACTGTTAGAGAAACACTGGAAGCTGGCAACTACGAGTCACCAATGGAGTTATGTAAAGATGTGAGACTTATTTTCAGCAATTCCAAGGCCTATACACCAAGTAAAAGATCAAGGGTAAGATTTTATTATTTTCCATTGTTGTTTGCAAGAACACTTATATCTGAAAAATATAGGACCAAAAAAGCAGAGAGACAGTGTAATTTTATTACTTTTAAAAAACAAGTTAAATTATTTCTGATCTTAAAACACAAATAGTTCTGAGAAGCTATTATAGCTTTGTATTTGAAAGGAAATGAATGTGTACTATTTAAATACCAAAAGTTCTTATGTTCTGCATGTGTGTTTCAAAAGTAAATATTAGAAAGTGGGTCTAAAGGGAAAGCCACATGGAAGATAAGAAATGTTTCCATAGAAACATGATCATGAGTACAATAGTGAAATTTAACTGATATTTTGGGGAAGAAACTAGATTTTCAAAACACCCAGAGAGCCCCTCCACTTTGAAAGTTGCCCCAAACTGAAATATCAGATATAGACAGCAGAGGATGTTGAAATTCTGTGCTGTTGACCACTATGCACAGTAGGATTGTAATGAAGCTCTTAGGATTTCTGGGAATCAGGACAGTTTACATAAAGTGTCAGCTTACAAAGCTGTTTGTACTGACATGTCCTGCTAGTAGTAGGTGCAGTACCTAATAGCAGTTAAATTATAGATGCATATTTACACATGTTCAAGGCTTCTGTGTAGCTTTTCTTCTACTAATATGTGTTACGTTTTAAGACTGGAATAATTAAGAGCTTTTATGTTTGGCTGTTCTAAATAGCAAGTTAATCATTAGGACTTCATTGTTTTAAGACTTGGGCACAAATTTCTCAGTAGGTGACTAAGCAGGAACAGTGATTGCTCCCCAGTCAGTAGCAGACAGTCTCACTCACCGTTGAGGCTTCCATACCCCGTAAAAGAATTTCTCTTTTAGTTGCAGCAAATGGCAGGGCTTCTGGGGCAGGACTGGATTCTTTTTTTGTGGTCTTTCTTTCTCTCCTTGGCCTCATCTTACTTGGCATTATCTTTAGCTTTGTCTGGTTTCATAGGCTCTTTTGACATTTTCATTTCTTTCATGTTTCTTCCAAACAGACTGGTATAGTAATAAATTTGTCTTTTTTTGTTTTACTCAGAAGTGGAAGGTTTTAATGTCAAGAGTTTTAATATTCTAGAACCTATGTGCTTTCAGTGCATGCAACCTGTATTTGAACGGTGATGTTTTTACTAAGTCATGCCCTTATATTTTTAGCATCTTACTTTATGTCAATGTTGTTTATTTAAACAGTAAACAGACATCACTGATGTTTTCTTGAACAGTAAACCTAAAGTCATCAGCTTTTTTTTTTTCTAGCTTGGAACATCAGACACACATTCCTTTGCATGCCATCTCCAGTAACATGTGCACAATCTGTCAAACCTATTGAGTCTGGTACTCAGATGGTTTGGTGTGTTCTTAAGTAGGCAGTGGTTGAATATTGTCTTTTTGTTACTTAGAAGGTGCTGTGTCTCCTTAAAATACCTAGACAGGTCACTTTGTTGGTTTTTTTGTTTCCAGAATAAATGGCAACTGTGCTCAAATAATTACTTGTGATCTAAACTGAGTTTGGGAGTCTCTGTAAATCATCCAAGGCTAGAGATGGTAAAAAAAAGTGCACCTACATAATTCCAATACATTTATTGTACCGGTTGCAGCCAACTTACTTGCAGTATCAATTCATCTATAAAAGAAATAGACTGATGTTCAAATATAGGGTATAAGGATGCAACTTAATAGAGCAGAAAATAAGATTTCTTGACCGTAGGTATGATGCAGTAAAATTATATTAAGGATCTCTCTTTATGATTTCTGTTGAAGCTAGAAAGGGATACATTCTGGAAAGGCAATTGAAAAAGTGGCTTTTCTAATTTTTCCTTTTCTGTGTCATCTTCAGTTGTAATCCACTTCTCAACACCGTGAAAATAGTTAAAGCAAATCTATGCATTAGTTAGTATATATTTGTTGAGGCAGATTGTAAATTTCCCAAAAACATTTCTATATTAATTACTTTTTACTTTTCTGGCTATTGTTCGGTGATAAATAAGTAAAAGGATGCATTGGAAAAGTATAAAACTTGTTTACTGGCTTTTTTTTTTCAGATCTACAGCATGAGCTTGCGCCTTTCTGCTTTCTTTGAAGAACACATAAGTTCTATTTTATCAGATTATAAATCTGCCCTACGCTTTCATAAAAGAAATACAATAAAGAAACGAAGGAAAAAAAGAAGTAGAAGCAGCTCAGTTTCCAGTAGTGTTGCATCCAGGTACATTAATTCCTTTGCAGTATTCATGAAATGCTGTGAAATTTTGACATACCTAAACAATAAAACTTAGTGTGTTTTTTTCTTAATACTTCCTTTACTATTCCCTATATTGCAGAATGGTAGCTTTGACATGCAAGCCCCTATGATGTGGAAGAGTTTTAAACTTTACTTAGAGCTATCCTAGTGTAAGTGCTTAAAATTCAAATAACTGCTAAATGTGTATAGTAAAACAGCATCGTTAGGATAGTGATGGCATCATGCTTTGTCATATAACTATAGTATTTATTGTAAAGATTCACTTTCCAGAAGCTCACAACTTACATGAATTTCCACAGTAAATGCCATATTTTTAACATACTTCATGCAGAGGTGATTGTTTTACTCCCACAATCTCAGACACCAGCATTTAATTTTATTTATTCCTGTAAAATGACAAGGTGGTCATCCAGGATACAAATTGTTACTCCTTTTGCAGCCCTGAAAGGAAGAGGAGATTAATAAAACCTCAGCTGAAGGCAGAAACTTCTGCCACTTCATCATCTTGTGCACCTGCACGGTCGACAGCCCTGAGACACGCTCCGCCTCAGATGAACGGAAAAGCCGCTGAAGCCTCCTCCCTTGTGCGGACTCGAAGCAACAGGGGGATAACAGATGTGGCTGTTACAGAGCAACCATCAACTTCTTCAGGAGCAAAGCCTTTAACTATAAAGCCTTTAATTACAAAGCCTAATACTACTGCAGGGTCAGGAAAGTCAGGCAAGTTGGGGCGGTTTTGGTTTTGTTTTTTTAATTAAGCTATGAATGTTTTTAAAGATAAAACTGGCTCTTTGGAAATCTAATATATGTGTCTCAGTTAAGACTGGTTCTGTTTTCAAGCTGATGGACCTTTGAGGCTCTTCAGAGGAAAACTGAACAAGTTAGGCTATGTTGTTTTATCTAGGAAGCTTTCTCCCTTTTGGACAATTCTCAAATTGTTTGTAGTAGAACATGAGTTCCATTTTCAGATGACCAACCAGATTGAATATAGTATAAACTACTTGACTTGCATAATTTTTTTTTTCTTTTTATCCTTCTAGTACTGGAGAATTCAACCAAACATTCCAAGAACCAGAATACTGTATCAAACCCTACCCCACCTGATTACAGTCATAACACTAGGAATAACTCCACGAGAGAAAATCCCGAGAAAGAGAAGCAAATCAAGCGCAAAGTAAAAACTTCCACTGTTAATCCACAAGGTACCAAATTTCTCTGGAACTTCGTCCCCACTCTCAGAGTTATTGATGTAGTGACAGTAGTGTTGTGCTTTAGTTGTGGTAATTTGGGGTAGGGAAATTAGAAGGCATTATGATTTAGCAGAATAGGGAAGTCTAATGGAACAACTCACTCACCAGTAGTTTCCTTCTTGATGAATTAGCATGTGACATGCCCCTCTGAGGAAGCTGAGTACCCCTCACGTAATGAAAACTCATACCCCATAAAAGTTTCCAAGCAAGTACATTCTGCTGCCTGTTAATTTGAAAAATCTGTACAAATTTGATACAAAAGATGCTACCTCAGGTTGAAAGAAAATTTTTATTTCTCCAGAGATGACCTACTTGTCATGAATGGATTTTGATATAAGTTCATCTCCTGTCTTTGCCCAGGCCTATGGCAGCAGGCAGGAGGTGTATTGAAGTGACCAGCACCTCAAAAATCCACTCTATTCACAAGTTCTTTAATGATAGCTGATTTAGTCTATTATGAAATGAATTATTTATTAATAGACGGGAAAACTAACAGACAAGACTTAAAACAAATTATCACTACACAGGGATAAACAAAAGAAATACTACTAGTAGATTGACATACAGTGCACGATATTGGTACCTTTTCATTTTTAGCTAGCAAAGAAATAGTATAAACCTAGGATTCAATGTATCTCACCATCCGAATGTTAGTGGCACACACACATCGAGATCCTTTCACTCAATCTCCTGGAGAAGTAACCGCGAAGCTGCGTCCAGACTTCGGGGAGAAGTCTCNTGATTCTTAGCTAGATGTAAATCACCTCTTGGCGCCAGAGATAAACTGCTGGTGGGCTTTTCCACCCGTGGTTATCTCTTTATGCACCAGCTGTGACACACAGAGCCGGGGGGGCAGGGGGTAGTTGTCCTGCCACACTACTGTGAAGCATTCCCAATCCTTGAAGTAAAGCTTCTTGAGCAACCTTTTGCTGTTGCAGATACAAAATAGGAATTTTGTCCACTGGTGTTGTATCACCTGAGAAAAACCCTTTAGCTATTCCCTTTTTTTCCTTCTTTTTTTTTCCTCCTGAGTTTTTCCTGGGGTTTTTTGTTTGTTGGGGTTTTTTTTTCCCTGCAGCTACTGTGTGCTAAATCCAACTAGAAGTTAGTCCTCATTCCGTACTGGAATGAAATTCTCTGACCTCAACTTTGGGTTTCTTAGATTATGACAGATTGGTGATCATTGTGAATCCATTCAGGTATTTTAGTAAGAGTTTTAATTAAGGCAGTGTGAAAATGAATGTAAATGCAAATCGGTTATTGATGTGTACTTACAGCGTTTCTGTACCATTTCTTTACAGCAGATTGCAAGAATAATGCTTTGGCATCAGGAAGCATCCAGGTAAATGGACATGGAGGAGCACCTTTGAAACCTCCAGTTAAAAGAGGTCCTGGACGGAAACCGAAGGTGGAGACTAATAACAGTAGCTGTGAAGTGGTGGTGCACAAGAAAAGAGGCAGGAAACCAAAAAAGCTACAAATCATTGAACAGCAAAAGGTTGCAGAGCAGAATACCATCCAGACTGCAAGGGATATACCAGAGGAAGCCTCTGTATCTACTGCATGCAATTCTCTTTCTGAAAATAATGTGAAGGAAGACTTGTTACAAAAAAAAGGCCGTGGGGGTAGAAAGCCAAAAAGGAAGATAAAGAGCCGCCAGCCAGGCTCAGACCTCTTAGTTCCTGCAAACGTTAAAATACAAACAAGAAGCAGGAGGAAAAAGACACATGAGCCTATGGAGGAGAGTTCTGAAGAGCTTAAAGATTCTGAACCTCACATGAGAACTAGAAACCAGGGTCGGAGGACAGCCTTTTACAATGAAGATGACTCTGAGGAAGAGCAAAGGCAGCTATTGTTTGAAGACACCTCCTTAACTTTTGGAACTTCAAGCAGAGGCAGAGTCCGAAAGTTGACTGAAAAAGCAAAAGCTAATTTAATTGGTTGGTAATTTTACCAAGGGTTTTACTTCAGAATGCTATGAAGCAGGTACAGTTAAGGAACAGCAGAACAGACTTCTGCTTCCCTGCTGCTATTATGGGTTAGAAAAGTATGTTCTGATTTGGGGAGAAAAATTTAGCAAAACAATAAACTGAAAGAACATTCTTTGAAAGAAATATATATTTTAAACTTTTGCTATTTATTGCCCTCCAAATAGGTTATACATTTCAACAGTCATTTTGTTCACAGTTGAGAATAATTGAGGCAATTTCTGACTGACATACAGAGTTCAGAGCTACTCTGCTCAAGCAGTATGTAATATCTCTACACAATTGAAAAAAGGTAACAGAATTTTTAATTGCCACAAATTGAAGACAGAAATCTATTTTTGACCAAGCAAGGTACACTTCAATTGTATAGTCAAGTTGCCTAGGAAGGCAGACTTTGGCAAAAGTGGCAGTAAATTCACTCATATTTCTATTAAATAATACAATACCAAACTTTGCTAATCTGAAAATGTTTAATTTCAGTTGTGATGGAACGTTCAGCTGCAAAAGAAGCCTAGCGCAGGCTGTTGTTTATCCAAGTTCTGCCAAACATAGCAAAAATGTAATCACAAATATATATATCCACATTGGAAAAAGTTTGACTAATGTCTAATTTTTCAGACCTTGATTCTTGTATCAATCACTAAATCTCTGTTTATTGTGCCAAAGACTGAGAATCAGTGCAGTGGAAAACCTTTTTTTCTTTTTGAGTGTCAGTACAGCATACCATTTGCAGTGATAAAAGCTGTGTCTTGTTTTAAATAGGAAGTTGTTAACATTGTTCTGAAATGTATCCTTTTTGGTACTTCTGGTAGAAAATAATGCACTGGTGGGGTCCTTTGACAGAGATGTTTTAGTCTAAATGTATAATTGGTTAAAGGATTCAAGGAAATTACAGGACAGGTATGGAATTATGATGTTTACTTTCTGATCCAGATTGATTGTTGTTTCTACAACTTTAGGACATGCTTAGGAGGCTGAAATGACCTACAAAGAATAGTGTATGTGTATATATTAGTATATACATAAACACATACATCTAAAATATTACCCAGGTATAAATTTTTTTCAGGATTTTTTAGATAGCACTAGAATTGAAAATTTTAAAATGTCATACTTTATAGTTTAATTTTAAGGGGAAGATTGGTTATTTTCAATTATTAGGGTTAAAAGGCCAAATCACTTTTTATGCAATCATGTTTTATACAGTGGTCTCATTGCACATTGTGTTTTTCTGCACTTTTTATGGTATATCATGCTGACATATGTCAATATACACCCTAAAGAAAAATTCCATTTAATGATTGTGCCTTGTATTCTATTATTTCTTGCATCCTTACTAAAATTAAGTTGTCTATTGTAAATGATAACTATATGACTTAGGGGAATGTATTGTTATATGTACTGCTCTGGAAATGAAAAGCAGTTATTTATTTGTTTATGGTACATTTAGTTATTTTATACCTTTACAAACAAACCTTAATACCATTTTCTATCACTTAAAGTATTGTCCAGTTTCAACGAAAAAAATACATAAGCAGTCGTATTTACTGAGATCTGGTATGGTACAAAAATGTAACCAAAATTTTCTGGTTATAGGTTTTTTTTTATTTTTACACATCATCTGCAATGTCTGGAAGGGAGGACATGCAGAATTAAGACCTTAAATTTGCACAGATTCTGTACATGTATTTGAGGCCTGATTCTTCACTCTTTATTTTCTTACAAAAAAAACCTTAAAAGTTAGAACAAAGAACATTGGTATTTGTCACCAAGAGTAATAGAAATATGCTATTGTGGATAGCAGATTAGTATCACCATACCTAGTTTTAGGTAGTTCACTTTGCTACAAAAAATGGCTAAGATATTTTCCAGATCCTCTTTGAATTATGGATTTGAATTTGGGGGACAGGGATTAGTTTGTATTTCATTTGTTGGCATATTTATTTTTTCTAACAAGAATTTCTTTATCATCCGATTAAAATGGAGTCACTAAACATGTGGTAAGATAACAAGCTATGTTTGTACAGTTGCAGTTCAGCTTCACAATTCAAAACTGATTGATTCTACTTGTTAATTGTGTCAAATCTCACTGATGAAGGCAATCATTTGAAAATGTGTAATTTCCTGATGTTATCTGCATTGTAATATATAAAATAGATTTTATCTAAAATTCATCTTCTGTATTTACTCCGTTTGTAATAATGTTTTATATGGCATGTTTATGTATATATTTATATATCGAAAATACCTTGTGTGTAAGTTTTGGAGACTGAAATAATCTGCGTTCCCTTAACAGTTGGTAGAAGATTGTACATCTTAATTTTACAAGGATAGAAGGCCTTACCTGCAGAACATGGTTACTTCCCACCCAGTAATATCAGTGACTTTAGCCAGTAAGTTTTTGATTCTTATTAGACACATTAATGCTTTTCCTTTAAAAATAAACTGTGGATAATTTGGGTCAATGTTTTTATAGAAGCATCACTAGAAATTTATTAGAAATTAATACCAGATTCTTTAAAAGTTATATTTTTTATAATTTAATTTCACTAGGTTGCAAACTTTATTTATGAGACTTTAGTCACCATCAGACTGTATTTTGGCTGGGGAAAAATTTATTATTTGATGTGGTTGTGAGATACTGTATCCATACAGAAAAAGAGCTTTTGATTACAGAGTCTTAGGTTTTTAAATGTGAGCAATAAACTATTGGTCAGTGTTCTGAAATAATTTAAGAACTATAGTTATATGCATGTTTTATAATGCCATCTCAAGTACCTAACAACTGGTTCAGAAAATGGAGAATCAAAACCTCATGTGCTTGTTTTACATTTGCATTGTAAATAACACAGCTTCATAGTCACATACATGCAAACGATCTGGCAGCAATTAACTCAGTTTTATTCATTAAGTTTGTTTATATTTGACCTGGATATGAGGATACTGTTCTGGTATTTCTACGCTATACTGGGAAACATTAAAATTGGTATTTGCTGCTGAGTGGTATCTTGATAACAGTGTGTTCTTGAACTACCAATGAGGAAATACTTCTGCTTCTGCCATAAGTGTGCTCTAAATGTTTAACAGGAATCATTGTACCTCTGCCTACATACTTAACAACTCTTTAGCCACTTTGTTTCTGTTGTTAGTGTGTTCTCTGGGAACTGAACTGAAATTTTACCACTGTAGTGTTCATTATAATTGTCAATATTGAACTAGAGCTCTTTGTCACTCGGCAATGACCACTGATACAACTTTACAGAGAAATGTCTTCCTCCAGTGATTCGACTGCTGTGATAAAGATTTACAGATGTTTATTTGTACAGTGTCCGGTTTGTACCTGTGATCAGTTTGTTGATAGACTTGTAAGGTTGAGTTGGTTGAGTTAAATATTGCTATGGCTCAATATTTGTAAAACTAGTAATTGATAAAGGACCCTGATGCAGCACATATAGATATTCATATCTATTAAAAAAATAAATTGTAGTGTAGAGACAGCTTATTCACGGTATTGCTGTACAAATATTTTTAAGTACCAATTCTGTGCCAGAGGTTTTTGTCTTGCCAAAAAAAGGACTACGTGCAACACAAAAAATAGTCTGTCCATTCAGTAACTTCAAGCTTCTTACGATTTTTACACTGCATTTTAAAATATTTTGCTCACATTTGTTGGATCAAGGACTACAAGTAAATACTTCCACGTGTAATTTGAATTTAGGGACATGTTAAATAGTTGACTGGTTCTATAAAAGCAATAGGCTTAACTGGATGGGACCCTTTCACCCTGTATTTATATAGTGGATTGGAGGTTAGAGGTTTTATAAGCACACTTTCATCAACATTCGCATTTTATTTGTAGCATGTGAATCTTGCTGAGGTAATTTTAACATTGCTGGTCAATCAAGATATAGCCATACCACAATATTCACATTGTGTCCTGAGTCCTTACCTTAATCTGAAATAGTGTATTTTGTCCACAGTAGATTGTCAAAGGCTTTTCTTTTTGTTGTTTTTTTTTTTAATAGAGTGTTTTAAAATATTTAATTATAACTCTGCTACAGTGCTGTGATAGAGAAGGTAGAGGGTTTTAAAACCTCACCTAGAAACAGCAAAAGCTCATTTTCTGTTTACTACCTAAATGAAGACAAATGAACTGTGTAAAATGAGTATATATTTTCTTTTATCCCTGAAGTTCTTGTAACAGATTGGTTTCCAAGGGGACCTAGATATTCAACTGATAAAAGGGCTGTTAGTTTTCTGCTGTAAATTACTGTATATACATCTTTGTTCGTATGCAGAGGAAAGTGTATTACATTTCATAAAACTGGCCAAGGCTTGGCAATGTGTTTCAAATAACAAATCTGGCACTGACAGCTTACGTAGCCTCCTGGTGTTGAATCATGAGTGGAGCTTGCTCACTTTCTCTGGTGTCTGGGGGAAAACAGCAGGTAGCTTTTACACCAGAGCTAACCTCCAGGTGCTCTGCTGTTTCTGCCGATATTAATGCGGGAATTCGCCACGTCATTTTTACAGTGTGTTAGAGGAGGAAACATGCCAGGAAGCCAGATTAAAAGACATCTTAAATTGCAGAAAAAGATGATTAGCTGCTTCCCCCTCACCCCCCCACCCCCTTTTCCCAAGGTTCTAACAGCCTCAAGACAGTCTAGAGAGAAACCTTATATGCTGCAATAAAATAAGGGTGAATAAATTTAGCTTTTAGGAGGTACGTAGTGAGACAAGTAGTCATTTGGATCCTTTTTAATGCAGATAAATACATCAGGAAATTCACTTCAAATAATGCAAACAATACATTTTGGGGAGGGAAAGTAGTACTATACTATGAATTCCTACACAGAAAGAATGAGGTCACACAAATTAGAGGTAGAAAGAAATAGAAGTACCTGTCATGTACTGTGTGATGTACATGTACTATTTTGTGCTTACAACTGCACGGGTTGGTTTGCTAGTGCATTGAGACCATACAGAAGTTACATTTTTGGACCATACTAAAACTGCAGAAGTGTGGTGGACAACTGGATAATGATCATGCGTGAATTAAATTCTGTCATAATGTTTCAATATGTATAGAATGGAGCTCAACTTCAAGTAAATTACCTAGAAAGGTTGATTTTAAAACTGACAGATTTTCAGATTAAAAATTACACTTATTTTGTACAGAAATATGTAAAACACAAATCTGTTGTATGTAATGAGTAACAGTTTTGAAAATTATAATTCTTTAGCTTTATCAAGGCTTTTTTCCTTCCTTCCAGAAATCTAGATTATCATGTTATAACCTGAAGTATCTCACCAGGATAACAGTGCCCTTTCTTTTTGTATATATGGATTGGAAATTTCTTTACTGTTATGTGGACACTTTCTATGTTAGTTTTGATGCATAATACTTTGAATCCTTTTATACAAACTAGAATGTATGTGTAAGAATTACTGTCACTGCAATGTAGTAACTACAAACTTATTTTTAAATAAATAGAAAACATGTTTTTCTAAGCTGTCCAACAGTGTTTGTTTCTATCTAGTAATTTACTGTGCTATGGGACAATTGGTTGTGTGCTTTTCAGAACTCCCTAAATTCAGCTCCTTTGATTCCTCGTGGAATATGGTAGAGCAGTATCTGGTAGTATGGTATGTGGGTAAGTGGGAACAGACAAAATTGGAACTGGAGCCCTCTCTGCTAGAGATGAGAATTTTCTTTTTGGATGGGGTTTTCACTCAGCCCCGCAGCTCGGGGGGCAGCATAAAGGTGATGGCTTCTGGCACTGAAGACATCGTGTTGCCAGCCCTCCTAGCTCGCCTTCCCACGGGCACCAGGGCACCCGCCTCCAATCCTCCAGGAAGCCTTCCCTGTTTGGGTGACAGTGTTGGTACCAGAGCTTTGTCCAATCTATGGAAATCTCTGCTTCCCAACAGCTGTAGAAGAAGCTAAAAACACTTAAGCAGAGAGAATCCCCTGCCTCCCTGCCTGTACTGGTCTGCAGTCTGGCTGCCCTGAGGGGGTGATGCAGGGCAAAGTCAACACAGGGTGTGTTCACTAAACTGCAGGGTTGGTTTGTCTATGTCTGTATTTTTCTGCTCAAGAGATGCAAGAAAAAAAGAAATGTGGATTCTGTTTAATTTCACATGTTATTTGCTTTATCAGATGATCTTTTCCTCCTTACATTCCTTACCTGAAAACACAAGGAAGTGATGGAAGAGACCCTCACTCACCTCACAGATGGAGGTGTGTGTGCTTCTGGGCAACGGGAATGTGGAATGGTCACAGTGGAACAAATTGCGTTCCCTGTGGCATTCCAGACTCCATGTGAAGTCTTGCAAAAGCAAGAATTGTTTTAGCAATTGAGGAAAAATCTCTGTCCCAAGGATCCATGTGACTTTTGCTCATTGGCACGTTCTGCTGGGAGAAAATAATTTTAGAATACTGAAAGTACGACACACGTCCTTCGGTGCTGCTGTTGTGTCCTGGAGCGGGTAGTTGTGTTGAATGTGCATTTCCAATATTACAGCACAACAGTAATAGTGGTGTGCTCATCCAAGCACAACAAGCTAAACTCCACCCCCTCCTGTAACCACGACAGATCACAACACTCATTAAATGAAGGAAATCGTGTGGTCATTGAAGTTGACCATTTTGTTTTCAAAGTGAAAAGTTTTTGTGCCAAAGCCTGTGTTCTTTCCTGCGCTAGCAATCAATATGAGCTTTGCAAAACATGTTTGTCACTCTTCCCAAAGATAAATGAGCAAAGTGCAATGGCTTTAAAAATTAATCACTGTTGCTAGTTGAAGCAAATGTGAAAATAAAGCAAGTGCCAGAAAGCAACATACAATGTGACTGGAATTTAAATAGCATAAAATTGAGTTACTGTACAACAAATTATAATGCAAAATATAATTTTTGTGGCTTTTACTACTGTTAACAGGAAACTCAAAGCCCAAAACATCTGGTTGTTTTTTTAGCTCAGAAATCTGTGCTAAGAAATCTTTGCAAGAGGCTTAATTTACTGTTTGACAGGAGTGCAGTGAGAATTTATGAATCTTCTCTTGTACTTCGAAAGCTGTGTGAGTACTGAAGGGAAAACAGGGTGGGAAATTTGGGAATGATGTTCCTAGTCTGGTAACAACCATACAAATTTCCTTTGTGCGTCCTTTTCTTGTCTAAGAAATGGGGAGATTTTACCTAAACTTGGTCTGTTGGCCTTTCATTTTACTTTAGCTAGGTATGTAAATGAAAAAAAAACAACCAAAAACCAAGGAGGAAGCCAGAGCAGAGGCAGGTAGCCAACTCATTCAGAATCAAATTTTTGTAGAGGCCTATTCCTGGAGGTACTGACTTCAAACAATGTTAGTATTCAAGAGCCAGGCAGCCTCAGCCGATAATTTGCGTTTTGTCTCAGAGCTCTGAATCTGACTTTGAACAAGGATATTGAAAATAATAAAGACAGTAACTTAAAATCAAACCTAGTCAGAATATGATTAAAATATTAGCAAGAATTACTGTATTTGTATTCTGTAGCAGAGAAATCTAGTGGGATTTTTTTTTTTGAAATTTGATCACCTTATTCAAAACTTGAATTCTCTTAATTATTAAGGAAGATGGTGTAAGATTCCATGAACTGCTAAAAATGGAATACAGCTGTCAAAACTTAAGCAAAAAAAGAGAGCTACTTAGAAGTCTTTAATTAGTGATCACCTCTCAATACACTGCTTATCTTTACCCAGCTAGAATCTCAACATGAGGAGCTGGGTGTATGTGCAGTCTGTACTGTTGTTGTCCTTCACTGAAACCAGTTAATCTGCATGAACAAGTACACGGGGAAAGATTAAATATCTAGAGCTTGAAACTTTTAAGCTGTTCAATGCTTGTAAAGTGTTTGATGTTATAAAATATGTGTTAATGCTAAACTCCTCTGATCGATAAAATTTACCAGGGAAATCAGTGGTTAAGTTATTTAGAAAATATTACTAGAAAATTCACATAAGCATTGTCTTCAGAAAGGGCAGATAATCTGAAACTGTGTTATGATCAGGATTGTTACTTTTTCTTGCATGCTAATATACGAAGTTGTAATTTTCCTCTGGCTTTAGCCTCTTTGCCCACCTCTGAGTCATGACAGAGCACACAGGGCTGGTTTCTTTATGGCTCTTGCACTGAAAATCTCTGCTCAAGCACATGGGGAGTAACCTGTCTTGTAAAAGAAGCATCTCCATCTTGCAATTTGATTTACTTCGTATTAAGAAGGTGTCTTAATGTTTGGATAGTAACAAGTTGTTTGAGTCACACTTTAAAACCTTCAGCCTCCCTGAGGCAGGATCAGGTGTTTGCATGGTTCCTGAGGTTTTGCCCAAGGGAGCCAGTAGGTCCCAGTGTTTACTGCAGCCTGGGCTGGTGTGATGCAAACACAGCCACGATGGCCCCAAAGGCTGCTCTCCTTGGGGTGGGCTGTGTGAGGCAAAGAGGTCGGTCTGAGCAACCTGATCAAGCTCCAGGTGTCTCTGGTTGTTGCAGGGGGGCTTGGATTAGGTGACCTTGGAAAGGTCCCTTCCAACTCACACTATCTATGATTCTATGATTAAAAACCTATTTTTCTTAGGTAGAATTCGTATTTCTAGTCTAGGCTAGTATTCATTCAAGTTTTCAGTTGGGCATGCCTGCCATGTTGCACGGGTTTAAATCCGTCAACAAAAATCTATCCTAGGCCTGGCCCCTTAGTTCCCATGTGTTTACTAGGTATGGCTTGATAATATTTTGGGGTTTTTTCACAGTCTTGCCCTTCAGTGAGCTGTGCTCAGTAAGGGAGAAGTGATGGCTAGAACATTTCCTTCCTCTTGGTAAGGCTTGACGTTTCTACTGATGAATTTCTCTTCTTGTCTGTAATGTTCCCTTTGCTCTGATCTCTCTGGATCACTTGCAATTTGAGTCTGCCTGCTCTGTTTGCTCCTACTCTGATTTGGGTGCCATCACCAAATTTGGCTGTTGTTGAATTTAGACCAGGGATATCCGTGCCTCAGATGAGACTCGTGGCCGGGTTTGCCCCCGCTGCAGCAGCCCAGCAGGGGCAGGCAGGAGTTTCTGCTGGGCGCTGTGGAAACCACCCAGGCCGCTCCGGCTGCCGCCGTGCCGGCACCCAGCGGTGACAGCCGGGCCCGGGGGCCGCACCAGGTGCTCTCGGAGGTACCGACAGCCTGGTGAGAGGCTCAACATGAGCCTCAGCTACGTGTTTGTGTTAGGACACATTTTGCGTGAACTTCACACGAGAGAACTACCTCCGGACTTCTATTCATAGCCGGTTCAAGCCACTTGTCCACGTTCCCAGAAAAAAAAAATACCTAGGTAAGGAAGTTGAAAATGTTACTTTTCTTTAAGTTAGCCTGCAACTTAAAAAAATAAATTAGAACTTTTAATTTTTTTATCTTAATCTCTTTAAAACTGTCGGGGTGTAAAGCCCACGCGGGTGTTTGGTGTTTTTGAGATTAGGAAATCCTGATCCCGTCTGCCCCGAGCGCTTTTTCGTGCGAGGGAAAGACGCGAGCAGGGGACAACCTGCGCACCCGGCGGAGAGCCGGACCCGGGTTCAGGCTCGGCGCTCGCCCCTCCGGGGTCCCTTCGGGCGCTGTTGTGCAGGGGGGCACAGCCCTGCCCTGGGCCGGGCCGGGCGGCGCCGGGTGAGGGCCGGGCCCGGGGCACAGCGGCGGCGGGGCCGGGCAGGAGCGGGGGCGCTGCGGCTCGGGGCTGCTGCGGCCCGGGGCCCGCTCGGGGCGCGCCTCTTGCGGGTGCTCGGGTGCTTCGGAATATGCACAAAAATGTTTTGATTCGGGCTAACTATCTGCACACTACTGCATCCTTTCTGTCTGGGGGATCCGGCTGCTCAAAACGCCGATTTCAGAAATAGGAGGAAGATGTGCAGCGGCAGCAGTTGTCTTGCCGTGCTAAGTGCTGTGATCGCGGTAGCGATCTCTGGGTCCTGTGCAGCCCCCCGGCCTCGCAGGGTGCTCATGGCTATTTGGTTGAACTGTGCCTCTTCCTCCCCCCACAACACACAAGGCTAAACAAGTACTCTACAACTACCGATAATGTCTAAAAGGAGATCAGAAGATGTTTTTTCTTTGCTGGTGGCTCTAAAGCAGATGAAGCAGAAGTGAAAAATACGGTTTGTGGTAAGGCTTCACCACACACTAAGGTGTTTTCATATTCCTTGCCATATTCTTTGAGGCTCCTTCGGCATTATTTTGTGATCTTGACTACTTTTGCTGCGCAGTTTTCATTGATCTACCTTTTCACGTGCACACGTGAGGTGTATATTACAGTAACCCAAATTATTTTGTGAATTACATAAACTGGGAAAGCAGGATCTAGAAGCAACTCGGACACAACTGAGGTGAATTGCTTGTGCTTGCAGGCTGAGTATTCCACTCCAGACGGTAGGAGTGGAACTGCAACAGCTGCTCCTGCAGAACAGGGAGCGGGTGTAGGTGAATGCTGCAGTGAACTTGGGCACCCTGAAAACACCTGTGTGAAAGACACAAGTCTCAAATTTCAGCACGTCTTAGTTCTGATTTGAAAAAGCCTCACAAATGTAAAGACAGTAAACGTGCTCCTCAGGTGAAGGTGAATATCTTAACTGGATGGGGAAGGAGAAAAGAGTCATGAATATGCACTGGAATGGTGTTTCAGGTGCCAATGGAATGAGAGGTGATGTCAAATCATTTTCTAATCTAGTGATGGGACTGTGGCACATTATCAACTTGGTATGATGCTATACGTGCCTTCAACCTGTAAGAAAAACCCCTTAGTTCTGTCAGATGTGCAATTATCACTGAATCTAAATGGATTGAGGCCATGAATCTGGTATGTCAGACATGTTTAATACACTGAATTAGATGACAAAGTAGCACAACGAATTTTGTTCATGGACAGCAGCTTTTTACTGCAAATTGGACAACCGTACAAATTCCCAGTTCTTTTTTTCTCTCTGTTTACAGACAAAAAAGATGCCTGTATAAATCTTAAAAGCAGGTTTTTGCTTAGTCTTGTGAAGCTGTCTACTTTATTGTTCTGTTAGCTTTTATAAGTACCATCAAATTTAATGCAGTTAAATTGGCCTAAATATAGTGTGCTCCAGCTGTAACCAAAATGCCCAAGTACAGATTGTACATTATGTTGTGAACCAGCAAAGCAACCTGAAGGAAACTTTTAAGTACTACACATCTAGCAAAACTCACAGCTACGTATTTTGTCTACTTTAAAAATTTTTCTCTTCCTCTTTTTGGAGTAGGGAGCAGTGAAGTGTCTTTGACGAAACTTCCTGTTGGAATGCCTCACATCAATGCAGCTGCAGCTCTGCAGATTTCCATGCTGCTCTTTGCTCTTCCTGCACAGTATTTCCTATCTCAGTGGCACGGAACGGACTCTGCCGAGCGCATCCAAACCGCACAAAGGTTGTAAGACTCACCTTCCCTATTGCATTTATTTGTAAGAGTTCTCTTTCTCATCTTTCTCATCCCTAATGAGATGTCCTGGAAAGCTGGAGTGTGGGTGGATTGGCTATTTCTATACAAAACCAATGTTTAACTCATACCTCTGGCATCTTTGTGGCTTCATATGACTGTATTTAGTTGTTTAAGGATGTCTTTCAAAATTCAAATAGCAATTGTTTTTTTCTTAATATAAAAATCTTTATAATCTGCATGAGTGCCTTAATCTCATTCTATTTTGGGAGATTCCAATACATGTTACTAATGGTTATGTCCCTTTCAAGAAGTGAAAATTAAGCATTTGATCAAGTAACATTAGTTCTAATTTTCCATCACCTTTTGGCACTTACCATTATAAAATATTTTCTTGCATGGTATGACTCAGTACGGACTCTTAACCAACAAAATTCATTCAGAGTAAATTACTTAAGGCAGTGACAGTGACAGAGTTAAGTAAGAAGTGCTATTTTGTGTAAGAATTAAGAAGCTGTGTATTGACAGAATCCCACACATCTATCTCCAAATAAAAAGTGGAGAATATTACATCAGATCCAAATTTTTGATAGTGGTATCCATTGGCAAACATTGGTATCTTGAAAATAAACCATGCAAAGAGAGACTCAGTTGCCATGTGGCCTGAGCAGTGCGCTGGCTGTGTGGTTCATCTGTGGAACTCCAATACATGACTCAGTAAGAACAAAAGACTGGCCTGATGAAAAGAGAACTAAGCTTGGCTTTTGGCATGAGTCAACTACTTACTATTTAGATTTATGCAAAAACCTGTAGGCTTTTTAAAATAGTCTTTTGATTATGTACACCATTTAAAAAATACCTCATAATCACTATTCTCAAGTAACAGTTGAAGCTGCAGAATCTGAATGTAATATAACAATTCCTATGGTCAGAGTACAGGAAGAAAGCAATCTTGTAATGAAAAATGGAATTTTCTAAAATTTACATATGGTTTACTGGTACAAGTGATGATTAAAAGAATATTCATTTGCAGTCTTGGTATTAATCTTGAGGAGAGCTTACTCATGGTCACTGACCCATTCTTCCTCTTTGCTACAGAAGTGAAACAGTAATGTTTAAATATCAGAAATCTGTATAAGAATACTAGAGAAGGTTTTAAAAACAATTTTATTATTTTTACTCCTAAAGGATAATTGCCTCTTGGAGCATCTCAGCAAGATCTTATTTGAGTCTGGATGCGTGGGCAGATCGTTTAAAGCTGTGGCTCTCAAAGACAAGGTAGGGTGTTGGTGTCTGCACTTAACAGATTTCTGACATGGTCTGAAATAAGTGACAAAGGGGAAGTATCTCTCGTTTGCTTCTTGAGACTGATCTAGAACTTTCTACCAGTTTTAAGAAAACCTTGTGCTTATATTCTACACAAACATCAAAACTGAACTCCATGTGAAACTAAGCGTAACTCATAGCAGTAATCCTGTACACGTTATCCTTGAAATTTATCTGACTCTGAAGTCAGGAAAATTAACCAAATTAATGACTGTAAGCAACTACATGTTTGTAGGATCAGATGCTTAGGCATTGTATGAATATCTTATGCTCTATATGGTAGTTCAAGAAAATCTGAATTAGGAATCACAGACAGAAAATCTGCGGGCTAAGAAGAAGGGGAATTTTGATTATTGGCCATGTGACAATGATTGGTCTAGAAAAAGTAAAATTATATCCATTTATATATACACACACCATTTCGATTTAAGAAGACTGTCCATGGACTTCTTTGGGTTCACTGAAGGGCTTATTTGAGAGATTTAATTCTTGTATTGTAGAAATACTCTGAAGGTTTTACCTTGTCTGGACTTTCAAAGATCCTTTATTCTTGATGCATGTACAATAATCAAGGGTGTCAAGTCCTCTGAACTGAGGAGGATCCCAACTTAGTTTTGCTCCCAGCAAACCCTTTAGGAATGGTATATGAATGGAATCAGACAGTGTGCTCTTCATAGGTTCACCATAAATTGCTTTGCAACTTTGGGGAAAGCTCCAGGCATATCTAAAGATAACGCCTGCAAAGATCAGATGATCCATTGATTATTTGTGTATAGCTGCAGCTGTTTTGTGTCTTCCGAATATTTTATAAAGAACTGGTTATCCTAAAAATAATTAATTTGAGACTTTGCATATTAGCTGCTGTTTTAAACAATACAGTTGGAAGAGTTAAGATTTTGCCCATTCCTCTTTCTGTTAGGAGGTATCTGTCAGCCGTAAGTCTTCCTGAACATTTGAGTTAAACCAAAACTTTTTTTAAAAGCATTGTTTGCACAGGAACCTGCTCTCACTTTCTTCCAGGCAGGGTGAAGGGAGTAAGACTGAAAGACATAGACAAAGAGGAAGGATTAGGACAGCCTGTAGTTCTTTGGCACCAATGGTTTGCTGTCTAGTATGGATGGAGAATATTACCCAAACTAGACTGCTGCTGTTGCACTGCCAGCAGAAGGAATATTTGGAAGCATAACTGAAAGCCTAAATGTTTAGTTTTCTCATTGTTTCTTTACACTTTCTCTTTTTCACAATAGCAGTGAAAAACGTTAGCTATTTCCCTTTTCTCAACATGTCTGTCCCCTGCTCCCCACCCTTCAAATTCAGATGAAATTCGGTCTAGTGCAGAAGGAAAAGCTACACCTACTGCAGCTTTAGGCTGGGACTCATTACCAGACACCTTGTCCATACCAGTGTAAACCAATTTTTAAAGACTTTACAAAAGATACTTTAGAATCATGCTGTTAAGAGTGCAGAACAGTGTTTGCTTATCTCTATAAAATTAGTGGGTTTCCTCTGACATAAAAACTCTAATGCAACTGTAGAGTAACATATTCAAAGAAATGAGATTCATACTCTTTCTTTCCTGTTAGAACAAATTCCCTTTTCTTGTGTATTCCTTAAAAGTGTTCTTAATGTAAAACTCACGCAGGCTTCAAATTGTAGAGAAGTTTGTATCAAAGGCTTTGCAGTATCCCACCTGGGATAATTAACCTTCTGATTATTACTAAAACTCTGCTTCTAAAAACTTGTGTATATGTTGAGTTATTAATTTTACATTTTAGGAATTGGTACTATGGAGAAAACAAAACTAAAAGTGGTGGCAATGAAGCAAAACCCCACTCTTATTTTACAGGTATTGAAGTTTTTGCAATCCTTTTGTATTTTACTCATGGTGTTGCCTATAGTGGATTTCTATACTTAATTTGTAAATGACAGACTTTTTTCCTTTTTTCATCTCTCTAAACATGATTGATAATATTCAGTAAACAAAACAGAAGACATAAAATCCAAGGCCTCTCCCCCATGTTGTGTAATAGTATCAGTATGATGTAACTACATGTATGTGTTTTACTGAATACCTGTGTATGCATTTTGTATTGACTGACAAAACAGAGGTACAGCTTTCACTTGATTAAAATAAACTGATTTAGATCAATTTCATAAAAGGAAAAAGAAACACTTGACCCGGTTTCATCCTGGAAAAAAGTTCTCTGCAATCAGACTGACTAGAAGAATTCTGTGACCTAAACTGGCAAGAAATAATGTCACAATCAGTTACCACATGTAAGCACTGTAAATACTGTAAATACTGTAAGGCTGAAGTAATTGTCAATGCATACACATGTTAATGCTTTCTAAACCTCTGTTAAGATCCCTATGTAATATCAAAGGCATACAAATAGAAAAGTGCCTTTCTTAGTGGATGTTCCTTTGTCAAATATAGTAATTAATATTCTGGGGGAAAAAGGAAAGCACCTGTTCTTCTTTACTTCACCTCTCAATCTAATTGTCAGTTCTATTCAGGTAGAATTCAGAAGAATTTCTGTTAAAGTGTTTAATATAACTGATCAAACTTTTATCCTTGCTAAGTCTTTTTCTTTGTTCAATTAGAATCAACTCATGTTCACAGTCCAAAGCCTGAATATATTAAGTTCCGTGTGGGCCAGGTACTAATTCACAGAAGATTTGGCTATTCAGGAGTCATTGTCGGATGGGATGTAAAAGCTAACACTCCAGAAGAACAACTACAACCCAGATATCCTCCAGTGAAACAGGTTTGAATGTACTAAACTCTCACTTTATTAATATATATACAGAATAACTCAAGTTAAAATACCCTGAGAAACACTGTTACAGACCAACTTTGTGCTATCCTAGTGGGAAACGCTCCCGAGTCCTGTATCACCAGTGCAGCTGAGTGGTACCTTTGCTGCTTCTGCACTGTGGTCCCAGTACACCTTGGCTTTTGCACCACCGACTGACTGAGCTTCACTGGTCAGGGCTGTAGTGGATGTATCTCAAAAGTACTCACTTTTTATACACAGTGTGGTATTTAAAGTAGCAGTGTCAACCTATTATGTCTGAATGGATTTCTCCTGCTGTGTTACTAAAGTTGAGAAGCTGTTGAGTCTTTTATCTGGCTATCCATAATTGGTGGCATCTTCACTGCACCAAACAAATGCAAATAATCCTCTGTGTTTAATCAGTTTCAGTGAGAAAGCAATGGTTTTGAGGATCTGGTTACCTGGAGTGTAAATCTACTTAAAAACACATTTTTTTTAGAATTCTTAAAGCCTTGGAATTTCTCTAGCTTAAGTGCTTGTGTTTGAAAATCAAATGCTACATCTTAGTTGACAGAGCTAATCTGTTAATGCAGTGCTTTATACCCTGTATGCCACTGACATGCTGCTTAAGTGGCAGGAAGACACTCATTATTAAGTCAAAGGGGACTGAAAATGAAGAAAACACAAAAACTGCTGCCTATAGCAGAAAATGTTCAGCTGAGAACTGACATTCAGTCCCATTTTGTGCATTTGGTTCCCTCCCTGATGATTTTATCCAACTGTTGCTCATCTTTGACTTCTAAAACACCTGCATCCTTGCTGTCTTTTCTCTTCTCAGTAGCGTTCTCACCAGCTGAACCCCCAAGAATTTTTCAGCACACATTGATTCTTTTTATGTACCTTACATTGTTCTGCTGTCCCAGTGGCCTTGTGTTCATCCTTATGTTCTAATTTCAATAGTGATGACAAGGAGTTTAACTGTCTTTTGTTGGTTTTGGGGTTTTAATTGCCTTTGCCTATCATGTCATAAGCACCAGCTACGCAAAATGCCTTCTGACCTTTAGGCAGCAACTACTAAGCTTAGTCCTTGTAAATCCCTCAAAACATCAGCCAGGTTTTCAGCCCAACTTTTCCTTGCCTTCCTCTGACTTACAGATATTTGTGAAATCACTGAGCAGAGGCCACTGCCTGTTCTCATTGATCGATATGGATTGCTTCATGAACTCTGTCTGTATTCACCCATAACTTTTCTGAGTTTAGATTGTGGGTTAGTTTGGGCAGGAATGTTTACAGATAGCAGCGAATATTGTGGCCCATATTCCCTGGCCCAGGATTTGTTTTCATAGGCACTTCTTTGTTGGAAGATTCATGTATATAAACACAGAAGTTGCCTTAGCTCTCTCCAGGATTGGGCCATGGTTGTTGGAGGTGGCATTATGTTCTGAACTTGTCTCTTCCTCTCCAGAGTTCAGTTGCCACTTCTGAAGGAAGAAGGGTGGCAACAGATGGTCATGGGGCCTATGTACAAAAAGCTGGCATATTGTAAGTCTTGTTTCTTGCAAGGTCTGTGGGAAAAAAAGGTTAATTAAACTCTTGACTCTTAAAAATGTTTCAGATATGCCAAGAACTTTGTGTTTTGCAAACAACTTGTGTATTGCAGTTCTGATTGCTTTATACTTAATTGTCCAAACTGACATTGGTAAAATAGTAAAAATGAACTGGCTATCTATATATATGTATCTATCTGTATATATCAGGTGGATGTAGGTTTTGTAAGCCTACTGAAAGTTAACTGACAATAATATGTAATCTTTAGTAATCATCTCTCTTTGAGGCTATTTATTTTCTTTTTATTTTTATAGGATCTAAAAGATACCCCTCACTATCGAATTCTAATTAACAAAGCAAATGGATTTGACAAATCTACAGCTTATGTTCCTGAGGAAGAGATAACAATTATTACGGGATTAGAGGTAGTATTTACTTTTATTCAGTTGAAACTTGAGTGTTATCCTGTATGTTTAAAAGCTGGCTGACCCTTGGCTTAATGGATACTAGCTAGGCTGCAAAGTAAGTGAAAACTAATAGAGAAAGCAGATAAACAAATTACTGCTGTACTTTCAAGCATGGGTTTTTGGAAGCTGAAAAATGACCAAACTCAGGTCCTACCCACTTTAAAGTATCCAATTGCTGAAGTTTCTAAGTGTTTTAGCAACTTGATTTCCATTATATATAGGCTGTTGCAGACACAGACTTTTGTTTTAGGATTTCTGGGGATCTAGCAAAGTATGTTAGTTTCTTAAAACTGAAAAATCTGCATTTCAAACAGCTCCTGCTCAGCTGCTGCCCAGACTGAAGAATGTCTCCTTTCTTAACTGCAAAACTCTTTGGGAGCCAAAAATTCTGTTTTGTGTATCAGGGTTGAAGTAGCTTTTGGTTCCAGCTTATGCAAGGCACACCCGATTTTTAAACTAGTCTGAGACTCTGATCCAGAGAACAGCCTGCAGGCATGCATGCCACATAAAAGTGGCTTTTTCCAAGGGACCCCTATGCTGTTGTGGATGCCTTCTTTCAAACTGTGGATAGAGGCAGCATCTGTATTTAAAATAACAGCAAGTAGGTGAACCATTCGTCTAACAGGAGATGCCTGGTCTAGTCAAACAGAGGGGATTCAAATGGGTATCCTCTGGCTTTTGGGAAAACCTCCCAAAGGAATTGTGTAAGTCAGACTGGCCTGAAAACTCCATGCTCTTTCTTGAGACTGTGTCACTGCACGTAAAGGATCCCTCTCAACCACAGTGTGACACCATCACCTCTTTTATTTGGGAGAAGCCTCAGTTCAGTCCATTCTGTTTTAGCCACCAATTGTAATATAAAATATGCCAACATGCCTGAACTTAGGAGCAGAAACTATGCTGTTCCAGATGGGTATCATAAATATTTAAAAGGATTCTGCCCACACTGTCTAAAAAACGCACCTTTCACTGTGCCTGTTAGCTGGCTACCTTCAGTTTCCTTTATATTCCGTGGGGAGAAACAGATACTTCATCTTAAATATTTACCTTGTGGAATTAGCTTTTAAGGTATGAAATTGCTTTATTCACCTGCATGGCAGGTTAATTCTTCACACAGATTATTAGAGGAACTGTTGGTAACAAGCTCACAAAACCAGGTATTTTGAAGTTGTCTAGCTGAGATTAGTAACAGATGGTGAGTCATGCCTATACCTCAAGTTCAAAAGGTCTGTGGACTGCCCTCTCTCAGCCTTTTGTACAGCCCAATAGGTACATAATTTCTTGAACAGTTGAGTGATCAGAAATGCTTAGACTTGTCATGACCCTTTCCCAGCTGACAGTTCTCAGCCGCTCACTGTGAGCTTCCTGCATCCAGACAAGGCTTGGATTGTCCTTGGTGGGTTTGCATCTTTTTGTTGGACCTAAGGCCATCACCTGGGTCTGCCTTCACCATTTCCCCCACTGCTTCTTTACTGTTCCTGCTGCCTCATTGGATTAGATAACTGATCCAGCTAAAAGAAATATCAAATAGCTCTAACAGCAACATGACTGGGAACTACTTCAGTAAGAAACAGTGCTGATTTTAAACACTGATGCTGGTGTAAATCTAGCTTGTAACACCTCAGGCGATCTGTTCAATGTTTGTGAAGTACTTGGTGAGAGCTGCTATTCTGACAGCAGAAATTTGGTTATGGTACACAGAAAATCCCATTGAAAGTACCTCTATGTACATTAAAAACTCATAAGGAGTTTTCAAACAATGTAGTAACTTCAATTACTCGTTTAACTATCAGTTTGTATTTATTTGCCAATTCTGATGCTTCTTCAACTTGAAATATTTTTTCACAGGTGTATCACCCTGATATGGAAACCTACTTCAGTGGATATGATGGATCAAAATACATTATGCAGCCATGGTTGAAAAAACTCTACCCTCATGACTGAGTACTTCAGTGTCTGTTCACGTAATGTATGTCCAGACAACAGATGTCCTTTTTAAACCTGAGCAAACAGACACCAGGACCAAATGTGTATTTTTTCCTTTGATGAAATAAAACATTCCTAAGCATAAGTTTTTATGCTGAACACTCAATTTTGTTAGAAGCGAACACACATGTTCAGTTTGCCATGACTCAGCAATGGGTATTTTTTGGGAGGAAAGGTGTAAATGTAGCCCCAGTTTCAGCCAGGAGTGCCAAACGTTTGGAACATCAAATATCTTGCTGTTTTACAGAGGCCAGTGAATAAAATAAGCAGTTGTGAACTGTAATTTCAGAATTAATTGTAACATTAATTTTAGGGGACAGACTTACCATAAGAATGAAGTAAAAAAACATAAAAAAACTTCAAGCATAAAAATTTTATTAAGAAAAGGTGTAGGATTTGAAAGTTTCTAGAGCAACTTGTTTCTTCTGTTTTCTTTTCCCTTTATCTCAAACACAGCATACACTCTACAAGAAACATAAGCAGTAGCATTCTGGATTCTTTCCTGCAGAGTCTGTGAATCAGCAGAGTGTGACAGGTGACTGTCTATGTGGCCACCCCATTCTTTTATTTCTTCTTCTTTTATCAATAAAGGCTTTCCCAATGCCTGGCCGAACAGTCGACAGACTTCCTGGGCTTTCCGGCGTGTGTTTCCAACAGCAGTGACACACACTTGACGGCTGAGAGGTAGAAGCAGCAGCACAATAACAAGAAGGACCAACTGATGTACCAGTGTTCCTGCCAAGCTTTTTTTTTTTTAATGTCTTGGGTTTTGTAACTGCAGAGATGCTAAAGCACATCACCTTCCCCCAGCTTCTGCGCCACAGCGTGGGCATTGAGGGGAGAGTGTGCAGAGGAAATGTCAGCATGCTCACTAGTTCTGATGAGATCAAGCATTTCCAACACCTGTATGCTGCAGGCATCCACGCTGAGCTGTGCAGAGCAAGAGTTCAACCCTTGCTCCAGGCATTCCAGTGGCTCAGCTGCAAGGCACAGTAGCACCTGCCTAACCTCACTGGCCAGATTTCCTGACCTCCTGTAGATACCTCTGACATTCTCTTTTGGCATCTCTGGAACCATTAACAGCAGCTAATCGAGCTTGCTTCTTGGACCAGGCAGTTCTTTCCTTTAAAGAGGCAAAACCCCAACCAAGAATAGACTTCCTTCTGTCCCTCCCACTTAGTGGGAGAAGCCTGGACTTTGAATAGTCAATGCTTAAAACATATCAAGATTGTGAGCTTCAGGGCAGCAGGTTTTGATGCTGAGGAAGTGCCACACACGGTTCTTTCCAGATCATGTCAGCAGCTAACAGCAATGGGAATTGGCAAGGGTACTTAAAATTATCAGCATCTGGTAACACACTTGCACCCTCATGAATAAATACAAATGAAATCTACACATTATGATGCAATCAAAGCCAAATTCTGTTGACCTAAGACTCACAGCAGATTACACTCCAGTGGAAATCAGTGGGAAAATATTTTTTATTACATTCTGCTTTTGTACGGGGACAAGAACAAGTTCTATCTTCTAGGCTGAACAGCATTAATTTATAGGTTATACTTAAATAGTGAAATCTCCAACATAAATATTAATAGGTGTGAAGGAAACTACTTGCTCCCATTGCAAACAGCATAAATTATGTATTCATATTAACTGAAGCTGTAAAATTTGTGGCATGTGAGAGAACTTACCGAAGGGTGTCTATGGCTTCTGGTGTATGGTAGAAATGGGGTGGATTGATGGTAACAGAGGTTCCTAACTTTTCAATGAGTAGATTGCAAACATGCTGCATTTTTCCAAAATCGCTGAATATTATACAGACCTGGGAGTGAGTGAACACAGACATCACGTGAGTAATATTTTCATTTTCCACTATGACTCAACACTTTTATTTAAATCAGTATAAACAGACATCTACGAGGTAACTAAACATACTAGTCCTGTATATAAGGCCAACACTTACGAACTTATAAGACTTCTGTATAGCCCTAGAGAGTAGCATTAGGTTTGCAACAGAAAGAGGTTCATTAAATGGTTTAAAATCAAGGATTAAGAAATCCCTTCCTGAGGAAGTATGGCATTCTTGGTATGTAGACAATCTGAAAAATGAATGTGGTCTTTGGGGCACATGACTAGATGCATCCTGGTTCTTCCCTTTTTAGATTGCTAAATGTTAATTATGCAGAAGCTCAAGCAAAATGATGTGGAAAACATTATGCACGAAGGAAAACTACATTTTAATTCCAAGGTTCAAGAAACCTCAGCTATGAGATTAAGCTAAGATTAGTCTAGTTCAGATTGCAGTGGGCTCCAAATCCTGTGTTGTCCCAACAGACTCACTGCAGTGCTTAGAGGGAACTGGGCACTTCAGACTTGGATTAAAAACATTTTAAACACTGAAGTTGTCTCTGGCTGTAAGAAGCATTGAATGAAGATACATTAGGAATTCAGGTGCTTTTCCAAAAACAGGCATCACTATCAGCCCTGGATCCAGAGCCCTAGTTTTCCTGGTGGAAAGTCCAGGAAGGCAGCAACTTTCCAGCCAGCTTTTCTCTGTGGCAAAGCTCAGCTGCCAGGTCTGAAGCAATGACACTTAGCTGATAGAGCATTCAGGAATCAGAAATCCTGGATCCCTAAAACTTGTTTTAGAAAAATTAAAACCTCACCTTCACTTCCAGTACAGTGCTCTCACCATGAGTCAGGTTCACCTTCTCTTATCCCTGACTCCTTTCTTTTTGCATACTAATACAGCTTCCACAGGAGTGGAAGAAAAAACCTGCAGTAAAGAAAATTCTACTGCCAACACCTGTGACATACCATTACCCCTGTGGTTGCTGCAATCTATGCACCAGTCTACCCCAGTGAAGGGCTGTGACACAGAAATCCAAGTTACAGCATGTCAGATGCACTGCAGCAGCTTCCTGGGTGCATACCAGAGATTTACCTTATGGAGAATGAGGTAATTCAAGGAAACTGAGTCTCTCAGTGAGAGAGGAGGGAGCTACTTCTTATACAGAGTAAGCTAAAAAGTAGTTATTGACAATAATCACAAAGTAATTAATGCTCCCAGTCTTGTTATCCTTGATAGCCGTTCGGTGTAGTACCTAAACGTTATCCTGGCTTGGATCCTTGCACTGGCTCAGTGGCTCTGGAAGGTGCAGTGTTGATTAAACGGAGATTGAAGATGAGGCTACACCTACATTTTTTTCTTCAGAGGGAGTTTTTGCCATACATACAAAAAGCATACATCCCCCTATGATGTTTTGCCAGAAAACTGTCATAGCTGTATTTTGTGGCAAGTCTCACTATGAGGACTGTCATAGTGTTTTCCAGATTGTCATCAGCATTTACAAGATTTGTTCCTTCTAGGGGATGAAACAAAAGAATGATGAAACAAAAGAGCTATGGGTCTTAAGCAGGAGATAAATTGCTCAGACTGGGGCACTTCTGGGCACTCAGGAACTTTATTGTTAAAAAAGGAGCACTTGATCAGGTACCTTCAGGGGCAGAAAACAACTGAGCAATCACTAATTTTGTTGTTCCCCCTCCTAAAATAATCACAATTTTCATTTAGAGGTACAGCTAATAAATTCCACTTACAGAGGATACTTGAACATCAAAATGCAAAGAAATGTTTTAACATCATCAGTTATTAAGGTTAAAAAGTGTGAAAAATTAACATGAGGCAATGCAAAACGATTAGAGACATTCCAAGGTTTGGATAAGGCTGTAAATGACAAGAAGTTATGGTTTATAAGGAGGCAAGTATATTAAGAAATGCACAAAACCAACATAATCTTCATCCCATGAGAACGTCACGCAGTAAGTGAACTATTATGATGAAGATATTGTAGAGCTTTGTGATCTTATACACAACTTAACTCTTCTGCATATTTTCCTTTGTTATAGCATGAATTAAAATTATCTCCTTACAGTTGAAAGAGTGTCTTGAATTCTTCATTATACTTTAATATAGCTGTTTGCCTAGGAATTTTTCAGTCTTCTAAAAATTCTTTATAGTAGACAAATGGTAAAGAGTTTATAGAATGAAGTAACGCATGACTTCCAAGACTTCACGTATAACGCAGATATAATAGCAAACTCTTTAATAGAGAAGTGAGTGGAAGTGCATTTTAAATTCACTTCTATTACTACAGTAGGCAAACATGCTGGTCAATGGAACTTCATTGGTTTATGAAGCTGCACTAATGAAACAAGGGTATATATAAAGGGAGAAGCAAGGAGAAACGAATCTCTGCATAAAGAGTGGCCACACTGCTACCTCAGCGTGCAGGGCAGCCAAAACAGCAGCACTGTGGCTGGATTCTTCCAGTTCCGACCCCTGGGTCCCAGGCAACCACACAGCTCTGGAACAGCAATTACAGCTGGTCCAAGCTGCTTGCAAATGAATGCTAAATCCAAGCAATTAGCTTGCCACATATAATCCTTGTTGTATAAAAACTAATAGCAGAAGAGAGATAATTACTTAAGTTACCACTTAAGACTGAAGTTGTAAGCCTAAGGTTGGCTGTAGCCTAAACAGTAATTAATATAATAATTAATAATAGAGTTTTATTAATTTTTAAGTACAGGTCATCTAAAAAACAGGGTGATTTAAGCTCTCAAGGCAGTGGGTGTCTCCATGAGAAAGTTAAAGTCATTCAGAACATGACACTGATGCACACCATTTAAGTATCTTAAGACTCATTTTAAAATGCAAATTTTGTTCTCCAAATTCTCAATCATTTCTGTATTTATTGGTGTTATTTAGATGAGAATATGCCTTAAAGCAAGCAAACCAGGGAGGCTGAACCTGTTTAAGAGGAGTGTAAACTACAACTCTGTAAAACAGCTATAATTTTATTGCGGGTTTCCATGTTTACTTTGTAATAATCTCTAAAGTTGTTGGGTAGTGATTAAAGTTTTATGGTCTAAAAAAATACAGTAGCTGAACACACATAATTTCCCTCAATTAATGTTTCAAGAACAGCATTATTTTCTTACTATGGCATGAATGTGCAAAAAAATATACTTCCTTTAGCAGATACTGAAGTAAATGGGATTATTCCCATAATACCTGCGTTTCACAGAGGATTTTTTACCTACAAAATTCTGAGCCAATTACCCAGGAAACAATTAGCTTTGCTTTACCTAGAGCAAGTTGATGGCAGAGGTATACAGAACAGACCAAAATCCACAGGTGCTGTGCAACTGTGGCTTAAGCAGATCTTGCATTTGCTCCCAGCTCAAGAAGCTAAAATAATGAAAAAAAATAAAAGCTGACCTGGGGGAAAAAAGGGGGCAGCTTTTTGAACCCACCAACTCCTTGCAAGAAGCAGAGGGCAGGAAGGTGAAGGAGAGTTCAGAATTGTTGGTTTGCTCACACTGCCCCAGAACCAAGTATGCCGGTCTGTAACATTTTAACAGGTAACATTTAAAAAGCACACATTCATCTGAGAAGAAAACAAGTTCTGCACACAACAGAAGCCTGCAGCTGAACTCTGCTATACACTGCAGTCATTAAACAGTTTTTTTGGACTATGATGCCCTTATGCTCCTTAGTCTGAGAAAAGATAGTCTGCAAATTTTTATAGGTCATTGACACACTTCTTAGTTTTTTATTTTATTTTAATTTTTGGTTAAGTTGAATACATACCTCTGCTTCCATTTGGTAAGTATTTTCTACAATACTAAAATCTTCTGTTACAGTCATATCTTCTTCCTAAAACAAAGTAGAGGAATATAACCTTAAAAGACAGAAATTAAGCATCTGCTGTATGTACATGGTGTCCTATAAAAGCTGAACTGTTTTGGCATATTACTTATGACTTTGCAACAGAAATTTTGAATTTTCCATGCAAATATCTTCAGTTAAAAACTAGCTGGATGTTAAAGACTTCTTGCATTATTCTAAGTCAATTATACAGTAGCTCTATAATGTAATTTTGCTGCTATTCCCTTGAAGAGAACAATTAGGTCATAAAAGCGGCCGCTAGGTAAAAGCTGTGTGTATTATTGTGTAACTGTAAATTCAGCTGGTACCAACAAATCTAGAAGCTTCAATTGTTTTAGAAAGTTAGTATGTGAGAAGTGCTCTGTAGGCCCCTATTTTAATGTATGTTAGCAGCAGCAGCTTGCAGCAAGGTCATATGAACAAAGACTGATCAGCTATTATTCTGGCGTAATGGTAACCCTTGGAAAAGGCTGTTCCACCAGTGACACCTCTGCATCAACAGCAGCTGCACTGGTCAACACAATGGCTGCACGGAGCACTAGCAAATCCTGCAGGACTTATAAATAAGGCACTGAACTCCCGAAGATACAGAATAACTGCAGTTACACGTGAGTATCTGACCAGCTTGCTAGTGGTTGAACAGTCACCTTTTCTTTCACCCACTTTGCTCTGCAGTAAACGATTTGAAGGAACAAAGTATTGTAAAATTACTCTAACATAGCAAAAAGCACAGCCTACAGTTTAATTGTAAGTTTGCATGTAACACCCAGGAACTGCAGTAAAGCAGATACTCAGCTTTCCAGTTACTGAAGAAGTTTTATTTACTAACTTTATCTGCATAGGAAATATTTGCCTTCAATATTGATACATTTCAAAAGATGCTTTTTCTCAGAATATTTCCTACAGATGCTCAAATCTTTAAGTTTATCATGTAGCATGCATGCATGCGTATGTTTATGCAAATGACATTAACCATGAGAAGCATTTTCCTTTTAAAATATTATATGGTTTTATTACCACTGCACAGCAGTCTACAAAAAAATGAAATTTCAAAATTTGTATCATGATTGATTAGTAGTGCTCAAATTCAAGCACAACAGTCCTATTTTCAGATATTTTCAGATAACCTCTTCTAGTAAGGGCAAGGATTAGTAAGGGCCAGTAGTCCATAAAAACTGTATTTTTTTCTTTTATGTGGCTGGCTGTGGTTTGCCAAAGAGTGATCAAGACAGTCTAGCACCAACAGCTCATTTAATTTACCCAATGAGCCAAATCTTACGATTTATGATAGAATCCAAGTACAATTGATAAGAAAGATTTTTTTTCCCAGAGGTCTCACAGATCTTATAGAAATTACCACACAGAAAACACAAACTTCTGTAACTCATACCTTACAGAAATAACTATGCTGTAACACAACTGTAAACACAGAAAAAAGGCATTTGTTTTCCTCTGTCCCCTCTCTTTAATGCTTTTTAAAAACAGATTCTCTTTCCTGCTGAGCAGATCCAAGCCTTGGAATTTGACTGTGCCCTCCCAAGGTTCCTGTGTATTTAAGGACACTGCCATCCTGTGGCGCCAGGCGCTATGGCAAGATCAATATTATGGAGTGAAAGGTAATTTTGTACCATATATGACAAAATTTTCTTCACAGCTAACTTTAATCCCACAAATTTGACAGTAACTGTATGTGTTACTGAAGATAAATGGACGAAATAGTTGCTGAAGTCATAACAAGGTGGCCTTCTCTGATACATTTTCTGTTTGATATGTTGCTTCCGTTTGTGACTGTGTTCAGACAAAGATATGGAAAAGACAGGTGGGAGACAACAGAATTTTAAATTAGAATTAAGACTGAGACTACTTCAAAAGCAGAAATCTTTCTTCCCTACTGTTTATGTCTACTATTCATATTTTGGCTGAGGAAATACCAATTTGATTGCAATAGCCACAGAAAGAATAGTTTTCACTGTGACTTAGGGAAAGCAGCACTTCTGATGTGTCAGGTGTTCTGGACATCTGGAATAACTTTCTCCATTTTCTAAATCTGTGCGCCAAGAATCACAGTAAAAAAATTAAATTAATATAACAATAGTCATAACTCAATTACCCCAGAAGCCATTGAACAACCCTTAACAGAATCACACTTGATTTCTGCTTATAAAGCCTATGTGGCATCACATCACTGCTGCAGGCACTCTAAAATAAACACAGATGAAAAAGATAGTCAATATCCCATAGAGCTTACAACATCAAGTCTAGAAATGTGCTTTGCTTTATATTTTCACTCTTTTCAACTAAACACAACCTTATGTAACCCCTTCTCCTATCTGCTACTTCTGAACAATGTCTTCATCACAAGTCTTCATCACATCGTGCCCACCCTCACGACACCAGCTGTTTATAGGAATGACTGCTCTTTTCCCCAGAAGAGAACAAGGGAAAAATAAATGGGTACGTTAGCAAAAGCACATTTCAAGGGGGCAAGTATGTTACAACACACTAAGAGAATAGCCCATCTCCACATAAAATTTTGTGTTTTGCTCCTGGGTAATGACTTGACAAAACTGTGAGACCTTTTTATGACACACAAGCCAAGCCTTAGCAAGGGAAAGCGTTTATAGTTTGGAATGTATGCTAATGGCCTTTGGGTAAGCTGTGCTGGTATGTGTAAATAAAAAATATCCGGAGACACTTGAAAATGTCTCCTAAAATCGACTTGTACATTTGAACTGATATGTGCAATATAACTTTACCTTATGAAAAATAAAGATACCCCAACACTCAAAAGAGTTAGCTTCTTCCATCTGATCATGGCATTTTTGTTCTTAGCACTATGGAAATGGTTAATGAGAGCCTTGATTTATGCTCCTGTCTCCTGACAGTCATCCACAGTGTCTCCAGATAGTTAAGGACGGTGAGCACCTTCTGGGATTGGGTAGCTGTGCTCCAGCCTCTCATCCCCTCACTCCGTCTGGTCTGTTTGACATGCAATGACAGAATGATAATCCAAAAACTTATGGTGAAAAAGTTTCTGCTGCTTAATGAAGAAATAACAGAAGTATATGTAACAGTTTTTACAAGAAAGACAAAAAGCAGATTTGTACTCAGCACATGCAGGGTACTTTGGAGGTATTTCTTTAAATACATGGTAATATAAAAAAAAGTGATGCCTTACAAAGATTTTTACCTCCATTCAGGGATTTGCAACTGAGTGAGCAAACTTTAAAACCTTTTTTAAACTGGCTGTATGGATGTGCATGCATAACTGTGACTCCTGAATAAGTTTTGAAATATGGAGAATATTGCACATAAATCCAAGGATGTATCCCAGTACAGACAATCTCTAACCCAGAGCCTACCAGGTATAGTTTGCTAGATGGTTTTGTTTTGTTCAGTAACACTCTGACAGGTACAACAAATATTATCACTGTTATTTTAAACAAGGTGGCCAATGCCAATTGTTAGATATAGCCATTAAAGGTAACAAGTGTCATCTCCACACCACTCCCCAAATAAATCATAGGTGGCAAATATAAAATCAGTTTGCTTCTAGAGAAAGAGAAGAAAATGTTACTTTTGAGCAGCTGGGCTGATTAAGGGAGATTGCTTTGAATGCTGCAGGGAAAGTAAAATCAATGGGGAAACCACATTCTGTGCTCCGAACTGCTGAATATACTTACAGCACTCTATAAATAAATGCCACTATGTGCATCTATTTCTGATTAAAATCCTGTGTAAATGTATATGGAAATCAGGTGCTGCCCCCAGGCATCCTGACAAGCTGCTAATGCAAGCTCCTGCTGCTGCAAAGGTTATGCACTTCTGATCTCACAGACTTCCTACTACAGCAACAATAAGGGTTAAGGAAATTGTTCTGTGGATTAATTAAAAATAAATATATAGCATGGTCAGATGATTTCTAAAGAGGCCTTAGATAAGCTTGCAACAACTAGAACCATATGGAGATTGTGAAGAGAGATTAATTTTACAGTTGTCTAGAATGGTATTAGCTACAAGTGAAGTTAGCAAGTGCAGTTAAGAACAAATTGCCAGCAGTGAGAGTTGTTAGTGGAAAAGCTGCAAGGCAAATAAAAGCTCCAGCAGTAGAGTGATTTAAAACTGGATGGAACAAAGCACTAAAAATTATACCGTGGGGAACTACTCTGAAAAAAAAAACAAACTTCATGTTGTTTTTCTCAGACTTCCCTAGAGCTAACACTTTGCTAACACTGAGAAACCCACAACTCAAGCAGCATTTCACAGTCTCTCAACTAAGTGGAAAGAACATTTCCATTCTCCAACACACAGCATCTCTGAAACAGAAAAAGATTACTGTGAAATTATTGTAACTATAATAAGACACTGAATGCTCTCACATTGTAAAAACAGTCCACTCCTCACCCTGCTTGCCTGCTCACATTACATTTCTGAACCTGACTGTATAAACCCAAATAAAACCATCTGTTTGTCCAAGTCATACTTCAGTTTGCAATTATTTTTTCTAGCCTGGAGTGGTGCACATGGCCCCTCTAAAGCACACTCACCTATTTAACACCCTGCCTACTCCTGTTGTGTGCCATCCACCATGTGCTGGATGCTCCACGCTATCCCAATTCAATCAGACTCAAGTCCAAAATGGAAGTCAGTTGTTCAGATTCCCTGTAGGGTAAATATTTGCAACTATTTTTTCTAATCTAGCCACACTCTGAAGAACTATTTAATTGCAGTCAGGACGAAAACGCCCCATAATCAGACAGCTCACCGTGGTGGTGGGTACAAAGCTCATCATGTTCTCTACTAATAAAAATGAATGCATGCTGAATTGCTATCTCTTCTCTCATTCCTCTTAAAATCCACCACTTTTAACTCCTGTTAACTCATTTAATAGAATCTGAAGGCATTCAACCTGTAATCCTGAACAAAAATGCAGCAGTTTTGGCTGAATGAGTTATCCTAATGGCCATGGAACCCATGACAAATGCTCTTGGTGACAGACACGCACCCAGCCATGCACTCGGGAAAACCACAGGGAGCAAGGTCACATATCTAACCCAGAGCAGCCTCCATGTCCCCTTGCCATCTAGTCCCAGAGCTGCACTATGAGCTTTTTCAGGGCTAAGTCGTCTTCTTTATTGCCTTCTTTATTCCTGAACAATTTGTATAAATACAACGATGACACCATAACAGTTTAAAAAGAAAACAGGTAATCCTTGTTTGTTTGGGAAATGAAAAGTTGGAGCCAGGATCTATCTTCAAAAGCATGCAGCATCTGAGATGCGGGCATGCAATTTCACTGTGGGCACATTGCTGTTTAGGCCGAGTAACTTACTCTCTTACTTTGCATTTACTAACACTGACTTGCACTGTAACACCATGCAATATCAGGAAACCCTTCTGCAATTCTTTTTTACTCCACTGAATAACCTGGTGTTCATAGCAAATTCTATCATCTCCCTTTTCCCCCAGCTTATCTCTGAATACACTCAAAAGGCACAAACTTCCTAAGGAACTTCAATAACAAGTAACTTCGAAAAGCAACTGCTTATTCCAAAAATATCAGCTTTTTTCTGTTTTTAAGAGCCCTATGGGTGGAACACCATCCAAAACTCTTTTGTGAAATCGAAAAACATCATCAGCACAATTGTTAGGACAAATATCACCCTTATGCAGCATTTACTGTTTGGACAAAGCATTAAAGGTAAGGCTATGCTTTTTTCATTCTTGCAAAATTACTTCCTGAGGCTAAAAATCTTACTGTGGTAAAGGAGCTTTTTGGGTCCCCAAGGGGCTTCTGTCAATTCACCTATCTTAATCATATCCCCATGTTTTTCAGAACCTCTCTACTTAAGTGTAACAAGAAAGAGAGAGAGGAAAGAGCTCTGTATATATTTGTTGCTAAACTCTGGTAATCCATAGTTACTCTAACACACACGGATAGAGGTTATGTTGCTGTTTACAACTTTATCAGTTTCATCTGCATGCACGGGCGAATGCTGTATTACACGAACAAATCACAAAATCAGGTTGGAAAAGATCTCTGGTATCATCGGGTGCAACCTTTGACGGAACCCCACCACGTCAACCTGGACCATGGCACTGAGTGCCACGTCCGGCCTCTCCTCAAACACCTCCAGGGCCGGCGATTCCACCACCGTGGGAGTCGAAGCAGGATGGCTTTCACATGCTAAATAAGCAACCTGTTGGAAAGCCCGGGTACCGACATTCCCTGTTTTCCCCTGAGGCTGGCACGGCTGCAGCCTTCCCAAGACAGGCAGGCTTTCGCAGCAGTGTCCCGCAGGCAGAGGGCCGAGCGCTCCAAACCCCTCACTCCCCGGCTTCCCGCCGGCACCAAGGCCCTCCGCAGGGGCTTCTCCTCAGGGCCGCCCCGGCGGGACGGCACCGACCCCGCCGGCTGCCGAGCGGGACCGGGAACTGCCCCGGGAAAGGGGAACTGCCCCGCCCGCTGCCCCCCTCGCCCTCACCCGGGGGACGCCCCGGCGCCCCCGCGGGCCCCGGGCGGCGGAGCTCACCGGGACGCCGCGCAGGCGGGCGCTGTGGGTGATGTACTGCAGCCGGCGGGACACGCTGCTCCGCGCCGCCACGGCCGCCTCCTTGCGGCTGCCGAGCCGCACCGACACCCGCGCCCGGTCCGGGCGGGCGCTCAGCTCCGCGCTGCCGCTCACATGCACCTCCCGCCCGGGTAGCGCCGCGGGCTCGACGCGTCCCTCCGAGACCCGGGCCAAGTCGAGCTCGGCGAAGACGCGTGAGGGGGAAGGCGCGGGCGGCGCCATGGCTGTGGCTATGGCGGCCCCTCACGGCACCATGGCAACCCTGGGCGCCACGTCACAGCGCCCTCCCGCTCCCGGCCGCTCCCGCCGGGATCGGGGCGGCGCGGAAGTTACAGAGGCACGGCCTCGTTAGGGCTGGAAAAGACCTCTGGGATCATCGAGTGCAACCTATGACCGGACACCACCATGTCAACTGAACCGTGGCACAGAGAGCCACGTCCAGTCTTCCTTAAAACACCTCCCGGGCGACGGTGACTCCAGCACCTCCCTGGACAGTCCCTTCCGATTTGTAATCACGCTTTCTGTGAAGAAATTCTTCCTAATGCCCAACTTGAACCTCCCTGGTGCAGCTTAAGACTATGTCCTCTTATCCTGTCGCTGGTTCCCCGGGAAGTCCCTCTGGCCCTCCCCGAGGGGGCTCTGCCGTGGCAGTGTCCGAGGGTGGCACCCAGCCATGAAAGTGACCACGGACAGGACAAGAGGACAAGGCCCACGCCCTGGCCCAAGCAGGGTCAGCCAGAGCAGGGTGCCTAGGTCCATGTCCAGCTGCATTTTTAATATTTCAAAGGATGGAGACTCCAGAACCCCTCTGAGCAACCCAAGTCAGCGTTTGACCATACTCAGAGTAAAAATACAGGGTTTTTATGTTCACCTGGAGTGTCATGTCTTTTAATCTGTGTCCATTGTGTCCTGTCACGGGGCAGCACTGAAGACAGTCTGGCTTCCTTGTCTTCCATCCATCAGGTATTTATATCAAGACTGATAAGGTCTCCCTGGTCTTTCTCCAGGCTGTAGTTCCAGCTCTGTCAGCCCTTCCTCATAGAAGAGACGCTCCAGTGCCTTCATCATCTTCACGGCTTTTGTTGCACTCTCTCCAGTATGTCCATATCTTCCTTGTATTAGGGAACCCAGAAAACACTCCAGGTGTGCCTCACCAGTGCTGAGCAAAGGGGAAGGACCACCTCCCTTGACCTGCTGGCAATGCTAATCCAGCCCAGGATGCAGCTGGCCTGCTGTGCCATGTGGGTGCATGATCCGCCTGTTGTCCTTTTCTGCTTTCCACCACTGAAGCCCCAATGTGCACTGGTGCACAGC
Organism: Daphoenositta chrysoptera; assembly: GCA_013397915.1. Lineage (NCBI taxonomy): Eukaryota > Metazoa > Chordata > Aves > Passeriformes > Daphoenositta > Daphoenositta chrysoptera. Next base: position 429,652 of record VZRO01005388.1, read on the forward strand.
ATTGTTCCTCCCCAGATGCAGGTTTTGGTGTTCTCCCATGCTGAAATTCATGAGATGTTTCTCAGCCCAGTTCTTCAGCCAGTCGGAGTGGCTATGAAATGAATAGCTCAGTGATGAGCTCTCTATGTCTGGTCTTGTTTGTATGAAGATTTTTTGGGGAGGACTCTGGATATGTCACCACCGTTTACATTTGTGGTATGTTGTGTTTTGATTACCTGAAAACTGTAATCTAGAATAGAGGCTGGAACGGTACTGTATGTTTATACAAGGTCTTGCAACCTTCAGAATTCATATTGCAAATATTGGAAAGTCTGTGTTACATGATACAGATAAATATTGCTATATTCTCCTCCTAGATAACATGACATGCAAAGACATCAATATCTGATTTTGAAACTCAGATGAAGATCCTTTGGAGGTGTCAGGAAGCAGAAGTATTGAGGGAGCTGATGCCATCTTTTTTCCCCTTCATTACTCTGCTTGGTGTGGTGTATGCTTCACATCCTGTCATTAGATAACTTCTGTACAAATTTCCTTTCTCATCATTAATATCATATCTGCCTTAAGAGGTATCAGTGACTTCTGCATGCTTCATGACTTTTGGAGTCTTCTGTCTTTGAATCTAGTTTTCTCTCCATATTTGCTGAACGTTTAAAGCTTCAAATGAAACAGATTGAAACTCTTAGGTATTCATTACCTCTGGAGATGACACTCCATGTTTCTCAGCAGGAACAACCAGAAGTAGAGACTCCTAAAATTTTGAGTGCAACTGACTTTGATCAAAGTTATATGACAAGACAAGGAAGAAGCTTGTAACAGAATCCAAAAATATCGCTGCATAGGCACTTAAAATAAATCCATTTAAGAGCTTGCATGAATAAATTCTGGGCACTGCTGACTTTAAGAAACAAAATACAAAATGGAAGATTAGTACAGAGGAAATTACAAATGTATATTCCTCAGAAATAAATTCTTCCTTTAAACAGAGAGTTAAGTGCTTTTGAAAGTAGTCTGTCACAGCTGTACTTACTTTTTTGTTGTTATTTTGTTTTTGTTTAGCCAAGATGTTTTTAGAGGAATTACTTAAATATGTAATAGGATTAATCAACATACTCTAAGTATTGAATGGTGCTTATCAAAAAATCATTAATAAAGCTTTTAAAGAACTCTTGGATAATGCAATGAAGCCAAATTGTGTACTCTCCATTTTTTTTCATATTCAAGATAATTCTGATTTAACCGTTGATTAAAAATTATTTACCTTTTTATGAGACAGCCCATATCAAACAAAATCTGTTGCAGTATTTATACTCAATATGTAGATATGCAATGAAATCTTATAGGTGTTACACACTTCAAAATTCAGTGCTGTGTGATCTTTAAATTTTGGGGAACACAGTGTGTCTTGTAAGGTATCATATTTAAGAGCTTAATTGGATAAATCCCAAAAGATCTTTTCAAGGCCAGGTATAAAATTACCTGAAATGCAAACTAATCTATGGAAAAAGACTTTTCTGTGAAGCAAGGTCAAATGTTACTGAGTGGTTAGCATGCACTAGAAGAACATCATACACTAGGGATCATTTAATTACTATAGCCACATTTTTGCTTTGCACTCTTTAAAGATACATTGCAAAGCTGAAGTTTACATGTATTTAGAGAGTCTGTCACTCAGAATTTGAATATAGAGCCAAATGTACAGCTGATAAGCTTTTCCTGACTTACATTTTGAGTAGGAGGCATCTTTGAAAATGATGGATTAACCTGTTGTTTTAGAGTTGGAAAAGCTAATTTAATTGTGAATATAATTCTGCTAACTTATCATTGAATTAAGACATTGAAAACTTAACTAAATACTGTGAAGAAATAGAGACAGTGCTAAACTGTGTGTGGGATTCGGTTTTTTCCTTAGGAAACAGATGGTTTTATGTTTGGATCTATTTCTGTATGGTAGCAATGAAGTGCTACATTGCTTATGACTTTTACCAGTGGAGCAGGATTTGTTTAGTGAGGTAAAATTTTTAAGGTTTGGAATGTGATGAGGGAATCTCTGTTACAGCTGCTGCCAAAAGCTGTTTTTTGCCAAAGGACAATTTGCAGTAGCGATGTTGACTGATGTCTTTCTGTTGTCATCTGTCCCAGCTCCTGACTTAGTGTGCTGCCAATGAATGGAGGCCCTGTGCTGTACTTATGCATTCTTGGTTATTCCTTGCAATGTTTTTCAGTCTGTCACTCTGTTCTTACATGGCACTGACAATCACTCTATAGGGCAAATAAATATCCCATGTAAGCCTGGTTCGTTACCTTTTCAGAACCATAGGAAACTCAAAATTGAGTAGGTTAGAGCCAAGCAAATGGAAAATAATCCTCCAAAATTTAATTTCTTTTTTTTTTTTTGGTCAGAATTCTAAATTACTGAGTTCTTAATAGTGAACACCAAAGAGTTCTAAACTTTTACTTGAGTATCTTTTATCTTTTAAGAAACATGGAAGAAAAAGAGACCAACACTAGTAGCTCTGTCCCTGTTGGTGTTTTATTTTCAAAGTCAAAATCTACTGGATAAGATGGAGCCAATGTAGAACTTAGATGATTTCTGTGAAATCTTCTATATTATGGAAGTGTGTGTCCTCGGGAGCCTATTTTCCCCTCATGGACTAATGAGAAAACCAGACCTGCTGAGGCTTGAGAGGAACATCCTAGGGCTCCTAGGAGTTGAGGCTGGTGAGAAGGTTTTCCCTTTACAACATACAGAACTCTACAGAGAAAGGGAAATGCCTCCAGTCCTCTGACTTTGGCTGTGTCTCCAGAATTTCCAAGAGCTGTTAATGATTCCTGTAGCTCAGGATGTCAGTCCATGAGTCTCTGCTCTGGATGTCCCTTGCTGGAAGACACACTCCAGAATTTGCAGCCAGAGTAAAGGAAGTGGCTGTATTGCTGGAAAATATGAACAGGTTGATCACATTTTTACTTTCCTTTAAACAGGCTTCTTCCTAAGTAGTGATTTGACAAGATAATTTGTTTTGGAGGTAACTCCATACAAAGCTACTGTCTCAAGCTGAGTGCAGATGTAATCTTTTCCTAGTTTTAAATTGGTCCCATTAATATAAGTGGAGATTTCTTTACTCTGCTTTTCAAAGTGAACTTTAACATATAATGTGAGCAATTATCTTGTTCTATGATTGTAGTTAGCTGTTGGTGTTGATTTAATCTACTGATTGAAAGCCCACAGTACAAAAAAGAAGTAATTACACAATTCATGTCCATTCCTGTAAAACTATAAAGAACTTTATTAATACAGTTGCTACTGAAATAATTTAAGAGACTGGTTGTTTCAGTCATGACTGAATGAAACCCTAAATTGTGAAACTTACTGATATTAATAATGCTGTCAGAGAGAAAGTTAGGTTTAAGACTAGTAGATCTAAGATTTAAATCTGTTCTCTCTAGTAGACATCGCTGAAATGTCTTATGTTCTGTGCTCAGCAGCACCTAAAATTGTAAAAAGTCACAGTCTCTGTTCAAAGGCATGAACATTACAGAAAGGCTAAGTGGCTCCTTGAAGTGGTTTTCACTATTGCATTTGCGAGGATTTATTCTCTGTAAGCAATAAATCTTTGCCAAAAATGTATGTTTCAAAAGAAGTAATATTTTAAAAATAAATTTTAAATAAAATCGTAAGTTGATGATAGTCCTACAGAACATGATAATTAAAATGTAACTTTAAGATACTGACTTATAGTAAACTCTTCATTAAAATTTACATGTCTAATAATTTTAATACCATTTATTTAAAATGTTATCTTAGCTTTCGTAAGTTCTGAAGGAAAGAACATATATTTTCTCCAGTCTATAATTTTATATTTTCTTAGAAGTTCACAATAACTGTGAATGAACACACATGTATGCTTCTCATATAAAAGTGCTGCTAAATATCTGGGTGTTGATTTCCCACAAATACTCCTTTTTTAGCAAGGCAGTAAGTCTTGATAACTTCTCCACCAAGAACCTGACAGTTATAGCAATTACAAGTTAAGCAGGAACACTTTGAAGAAGCTTTGTAGAGGCAACCATACAATTGAGGAGAATTATGGAATGTTGGATATTAAGTATAAAAGTAATTGCTGTGTCCTGACCTCCATAAAAGGCCATGCAGCTTTCAGAAGTTTAGAAGTGAGCTTACCAAACTTTTTGAAGACTCTGTTGTCTTGATGGAAAGATTTCATGTTATGGAGCCCCTCTTGATGTTCTTGGGCAGATCTTTATTGATTGATTATTCTGATTGATAAAAGGGACGAAATTATATGCCATCTGTATTAACAGAAAATGCAGACTAGAAGAGGCTGAAAATTAACAAATCTATTCTTTTTCAAGCAGTCCTTGGCAGATTTTAGGCTACCCACTTCTAAAAGGAACATCTGATATTACTGATTTTTTGCACATCCTTATTTGTCCTTACTGTCTCGTGTTTGCATGTGTCCTTTTGATTCAAAGAATGCACTGATTCAGTGCTTAATTATAATCAGCATCAAGGAAGAGACACTGTAGTCCGTAGTCTCCCTCTTTCCACAAGCACAGGTCCTTAAAATTAGTCAAGGTTCCTTCTGCACCATCTCTGTGACTTCCCTCTCTCACAACTGATTGCAAAGACCTTTGTCCCAGTTTCGAAATGCAAAGAAAAGGAGTTTTTATCCCAAATAGATTTCTTTCTGGGACTCAGATTCTAGACCCTGTTCTTTGCTGATGGGTATAGTCTGGTTTGCCAACAAGCCTTAAACTCTGAAGGGTCTGGGCCCAGGGCTGTTTTTTTCCCCAGGGCAGCTTTTATCAGTCCTATTCCTGCAATTTGTCTGCTCACTCACAATTCTTCTAATGTAATGAAAATTACACAATGGAAAAAAGATAACTTCTAAAAATCAATGCTTAAATTTGTTTATTCAAGCTTGAATTGGGAAATATTTTTAAGAAAATGAATAAATACTCCTTATATATTATTTATTTATTTAATGATACTGAACCTGAACTACTGAACTTGAACTACACTTTCACGTTACCATGACACAGAGAAAAAGCAGATTCTTTTTTAGGAGGAAAGTTACAGTTTCATGTCTTGAAGCACAAAATTAATTGGGGACGGTATGCTACAAATGTTAGCTTTTATTAAATAACCCAGGCACTCAATATTAGATTTGACCCCAAAATTTGAATCACCTGTATCAAGGAAATCTGTATTTTGACAGTACACTGGCTGAATATTTCCTTTCCTAAGTCTTTCTTTCGTTCTCGTCTTTCAGATGAGATCTTGCTATTGCACAGTTGGTGGAGGAAAAGACAAAGAATGGAACACTTTAAATCTAGGCCAGTCACTGGGGGATCTTCATCTTTCTAAAAGAAAAAATAGTCAGTACATGGCATTGCCTCCTTTAAATATTTACAATAAGATGTAGCTTTGGTTTTCTTATGGATCTTCATAAGGACTTTAGGATTACTGTTAATTATGCCTATTGATCTGAAATAATAATTAAACAAAAACCTGTAAATTTGCATGTAACAGGTACTTTTAAAAAATATACACATCCAGATATCAAGCTGTAGATGATGAAAGAAAGAGACGTGAGAATAGCTTTGGGAGGTGTGACAATTCAGAAATTAGCTGAAATATGGTGTGCAAGAGTTTGGATGCAAAGCGGAAGCAGAGGTGGCAGGCTCAGACCAGGGCAGCTGACAGAAAAAGGTTGCATTTGCTTTTATGTACTCAGGGAGATGAAAGTTAGAAAGAGAACAGGTAGCAACACAGTGACAACCTTAAAAGGGTAAATGGAATGGTGTTAGAAATGTCTTCCTAACTTCTGTGCCAAGTCGTTTTTTCTCCACGTTAGAATTTACTGGAAAAGGCAACAGAAAGTGATGTTCTTGCTCTGTTTTTGTCAAGCTTTCCTTTATTACCCCTCAGATTTTCCATGATGAGAGTTTAAATTCTCACTTTTGAAGACCCTGGATTTTGTCTTATCCTCTAGGTTTTGCTTCCCTCCATTTCCCAGCTCACTCTACTCAATCCAGGTGTTTTTCATCTTCTTCTTTACCTTTTACAGATTTTACCCACATTTCTTGAATTCTTTGGAGGACTAAATTTGCCGTGTTACCACCCTCTTCTTTATGTCCTTCCTCAGAAAATGTTGTCCCGGAAACCCTAACCCTGTTCCCTCAGCAAAGTTAAGCAGAGTATTAAAGACTTAGAGTAGCTTTCTATTACCCAATGGTGCAGAAGATTCACCAAGGTTTGGAAGAGAAGTAGTGCAGTGCGACTTGGAAGTGAGTAACTGAACACAGAAAGTAGATCACTTAGTAACTGAGATATAAAGAAAGGATATTTCAATAATTTTGCAGGAACGTCTGAGTTAGTTTCAGAATATCCTCTGCAACTGAAACAGCAACTGGGTTAGTGGAAATCTAAGTGATACAGCAGGAGAAAAGCCAAATCATAGTTCAAAGATCAGCCAAGAGAAAACACACACAGGAAAAGTTGCCCATAACAATGCTCCTGAAGAGCCCTGGAGGCTCCCTAATTAAAAAATGGCTAAACACCAGAGAGAGAAAACGAGAATAGGTAAGACCTACAGTGACAGTAGGACAATACATGGAAAATGCCATAAAAAGGGATGGCAGAGGAAGAGCTGTCAGAGCAGATGGTGCCAGGACAATAGTTCTAACTATTGGTAGAGATGTCTATAATCTGAAAGCTGCATCTCGAGAGAACATTGTGAGCGTGCTTTATTAGACTATTAATCTGGAGATTTGCAATGCTGCTATTAAGTGTAAAATTAATTCAGAAGTAGAGATGACTGATTTCTAAAGAAACTTTTAAGCAGTTTTGAAGTAGCTGTGAAATGGAGCAGACTACCATTGTCATTAGTAACCCTACGGGACTAATGTTTTTAAACACTTTTTAAAATTAACAAATAATCAGGATCCATTCCAAAGCCTTGCAAGTTACACAGGAAAAGACTTGGATGTTATTTCCTTTTTTTTCCAAACAAAAAGTTTTGTTTTTTAAATTGCAATAGATGGAGAACTTTGTTTTTCTCTGTGTTATGAAACTTTTTGTTTTTACCTAAAATTTCCATGGGCACTTTATGCATGCCTAGGAACATGTCGAATACTCTTGAGCCTTCGAAAAGCTTTCCTTTAGAATATGTGTTTGCTTGGTGTTGAAATTCAGCTGACAAGTTATTTTATTGTAGGTCTCTCTACTACAATGTCTGTGGACCAAGCCTGAAGTTGAATTCCAATCTTAATGGTCTCTGTTCCCTCAGCATGTAAAAATGTATCATATACATCATATCAGGCTGAGCCAGTTGGGGTTGTTCAGCTTGGAGAAGAGGAGGCTCCAGTAGCAGCATTCCAGTAGTTAAAGGGGACCTGCTGGAAAGATGGGGACAAGGGGTGATGGTTTTCAACTAAAGGAGGGTAAATTCCAACTAGATATAAGCAAAACATTTTTTACAATGAGAGTGGTGGAACAATGGAACAGGTTTCCCAGAGAGGGGCAGGTGCCCCAAACCCTGAAATCATTCAAGGCCAGTCTGGATGGGGCTTTGAGCAACCTGGTTGAATAAATGGTTTCCCTGCCCACTGCAGGAGGGTTGAACTTGATGGCCTTTAAAGGTCTCTTCCAAAGCAAAGTATTCTATGATTCTAAGATACTACATTTTGTTTTAAAAGTTGCGTGTTTTGTTATATTTTAGTAGTAACTGGACCTCATATCTGCTAACTGTACTTCCTTGCGGTTTTCAGGAGGCCAGTGTTGTCAGTGAGAAATAGGTTTGCCTTGTTAATCCATGCCATTTTTCTCTATATTTAGTTTTCCTCTTTTTGGATTATTAAGGTCTTTAATTAACTAGGTTTAGATCTGTGGAGAAAAAATACCTCCAATATTTTGAGAGACCTTGAGTATATATGACTGTAATATCCCTATTTTACAGGAGGGACCCTACTTCGCACCTGAAATGGTAAATTAGAACTTTAAAAAGACAGACCACAGGGAGTTATACAAATACTAAGGAAAATAGGTAATTGCAAGATCAACCATATGGTTCTGTTTATACCAATCTGATGTGTTTTGGGAGTTTTTAAGGTTAGATTCTTCACTCTTTCTCCTTGCAAGTAAGCAGAATGCAGCAGACTATAACTTTAGATTTCACCACACTGTAGTGGAGAACACCCAGAACAGGGTGTCCTAACAGGGCCCTAATCATAGTATCATAGATTGGCCTGGGTTTGAAGGGACTTCAAAGACTGTGCAGTCCAGCCCCCCTGCCATGGGCAGGGACACACTTCACTAGGCCAGCTTGCTCAAGGTCCCATCCAACCTGGCCTTGAACACTTCTAGGGATGGGACATTCTCAACTTCTCTGTTACAGTACCTCACCATCCTCACAGTAAAAAATTTCTTCATAATATCCAATCCAAGCCTTCTCTTGGTTTAAAGCCATTATTGCTTGTCCTATCTGTACAGGCCCTTTGTAAAAAGTTCTTCTCCAGCTTTCCAGTTGGCCCCCTTAAGGCACTGGAATGCTGTTATAAGGTCTTCCTGGAGCCTTGTCTTTTCCAGGCTCAGCAATGCCAATTCTCTCAGCCTTTCCTCATAGGAGAGGTGTTCTCTATCCCTCTGATCATCTTTATGGCCCTCCTCTGGATTTACTCCAATAGGTCAGTGTCTTCCCTTTGCTGGGTACTGCAGAGCTGGATGCGTAATCCAGAATGGAGAATATCACATCAGTTTGTCCTTTTTTTGGGTAATAGCAGTCTCTCAGGAAACTGAGCACAGAAGAAGGTAATTTTACTTTTAAATAGTAGGATCCTACTACATTAAATGACTCTCCTGTGGATGTATTACTGAGATATAGTAATTGCTACATTGTTAGGGAAAGCCAAATATTGAAATACTTTGCAGCTCTCATTTGACTGTATTGTCCTTGAAAGTGATCACTGAAGTGTGTTGAAAAGGAATTAATGTAGCACATGTTGAAAAATAAATACAAATGTTAGTTGTCTTGCAGCATTGTGCTATGGGATTGCAAGAGATGGGAACAGGTAAAGCCAGTGCATGTTACGAAAATTAAGTTTATGTGGCATAAAATATGATTGCTCATTATAGAGCATTATTTTCCTTGTGCCTTACTCATTTTGGTGTTCTGTCATTTAATGCTGTTTAAATCAGCAATTTTTGTAAATTTTTTTTAATAGTAAAATATGCAAATGATGTATACCATGAATTTCGTTTCACCATTTATAAGGTATCTTTTTTTTTTCACTTTTTTTTTAACAGGAGGAAAACAACAGTGCTTTCTTCATTTACTTTGTAATCCCTGAGCATTACTGGGAAATGTGGAGTCAGCCAGTGCAAATGAGTAAAGCCACATATTTGAAAAACAATGAGCTACTGAAGAAATAGTTTTACAGGGGAGAGCTTTTTATTAACCTTTCTAACACCATCCTCAAAGGTGCTGGGAGTTCTCAGTTCTCATCAGCTTCAAAGAGAACTCAGTGTTCAATATTTTCTTGCAGAACTGGGGGTGCAGAAATGAGGGCCAGATGATAATGTGCTGATAGGATCACAAACACTTGTGAAAGGCAATGCTATATGTAAAAAAGCTTTTTTTTTGCCAATTTTTAGTAAGTCATGGATTGTGCAGTGACAAAAAATGGCATAAGATGGCAGTAAGAGATTGCAAAATATAGTGGTTTGGGGTGATATATCCCAGTGAATCAACCCACTGTCTTGCAGTAAGGACGATTGTATAACAGGTGATAAATGGGGATTTCTGAGCTCCTTCAGGACATTGTTTTCTAACTTTTTTTTTGCATTTTTCTTTTCCTCAGAGGAAAATCTCCAGTTTATTTGACATTTGAACTCTCTTATCTGAGTGTGGGAGAATGGAATAGTTTTTAACACTGCATTGCCATCTGTGTGGAAGTGCTTGAAATTCACTGCTTATACTTTTTAAATCTGTGCTATATGAAAATAACTCCAAATTTAGCATTACATTAAATATGGTATCATGTGCTGATAGGAACAAAGCAGGGAGAAACAACCATGTCAGTAAGGCACATGCAGCTTTACAGCCTTGCTGGTGAAGCAATGTGGACAAGGGGCTGTTAAGTTTATCCACTTTGTCCACATTGAGGACAGGCTACTGTGGGCCCAGACTTGTGTTGGCAGCTGTAGTTAAATCCCAGGAAAGTGGAGCTGGTGAGCCCTGTGGCAAGGCTGTAGGGTCTTCTCATAACTTTCCAGTCCAGGGCTATGACCTGGAGACACAAAACTGCCTTCTCCTGGCTAGAGAAATGACTTTTGAATATGTAAGTAATTACTGCCTGTGATAACTATATGAAAAAGGGAGAGCTTTATTTCTGGAGACGGATTCCTGTAAGATGTGTCCAATTTAAGAACTGCTAAGATAGAAAGTGTATGGATTATTTGCAAAATATAGGTGTGTAATTTCTCAGTGCTAATGATTTCATTAGGTCTGTGTTGAAATTTTCAGTAATGACTTTACATTAGTATATAAAGCTATGTTCGCCAGCCCCAATGTATACTTTAAGTTCCTCTCAAACAAAAAAAATTCACGTCTGAATCCTTTCCAGTGGTGATGATGATAGCATTTTTAGCTAGTGCTCTTTGTCCTTAGATCTGAAAGTGACTTAAAAGTGCACATATCTCTTACCAGAAAGGGCTTTATGTGATCACACAAAGTAAAATCAACATCAAGCAACCATGCACAATAAATATCTTCTACAGTGACTGGCAATGTATTGCCTAAGATCTGTTTTAGCGGGGAAAGGTAGATGTGGAAGAGACCTTTATGTTTGTCTAAGTTCATTGTGACTTTCACTCAACAAAATTGCTCTTTTCAGTATCTATTTTAATATGATTGCTAGGGAGTTATGTGGTTATGCATGATTTTTATCTGGTATCTAAGCCAGAGGTCAAAGCACAAAACTGACGTTTAGAAAGATGATATGGATTTGTTATGTTCCCTGAAAGCCTTGGTCTGTAAGCCAGAAGACAGATTGATATTGATGAATATTTCCATCTTTCACTGTAGTTCACATGTACCTGATTGCTTCCAACAAAAATTTCAACTTTTTAGGAAATAAAAAAAGCAAAAGTCAATTGATTTTCTTCAGCATTTTTTTTTTAATAATGATGTTCCTGGGAAGGTCAAGTGGACATGCCATCATATGTCTTTTCAGGACAGCGTTTGATCACGTGTGGCACGGGAGCTCCTCTGTGCCAGAAGCGGGGGCACCATTTGTGGGGTCAGTGAGGCAAATCATGCGATAGTCATAGTGAGTGTCATCCCGGTGTCCTGGGGAAACACCAGCAACAATCCACAAAGAGTAAGCATGTCTTATAGTCTCATTTCACTGATAAAAGGGAGGGCTTCAGCTCCTAGATGCTTAGGATTGCAGTCATAAATATTATTAGTATTGAACTGTATGATCCATTATTCTGAAGTCCCTTTGTAATTTTTTCTAATGGGATCTGAAGCTGGCCAGAGCTATGGAACGGATCTGCTGAGGATTTTTCTGTATAATGAGTTCTCCTGAAGGCCAAAAGGGCTTTTAAACTGAAAAAGATGTTTTTTTGAAAATGAAGGAGATTAACTGATTTTTTTTCAAAATAAAATAAAATGACTAGGTGAAAGAGAGCAGAAAAAAATCATACACCATAGGAAGTACTTCATAGTTATTTGACTAGGTTAAAAACATACATGTTCATTAAAAGAGAACTAGTAGGAAAAAGGAAGTCCAACTTGAGGTTTAAATCATCTATTTGCTCCAAATTAGTGAGAAAGAGTAACTTTAGAAGTGACTTAGTTCTTTCTTTCCTTTTAGTAATATTTTTGTTTGGTGTTAAATTCCTCCTTCATTTATAATATGAAATTACAATAATGGTACTTTTTACTGTGTCTTTACCCCGCTAATTCTAATGAGAAAGTGTCAAAGATCCCTCAGTTTTGATTCAGTTGTGCAAAGAACATCAAAGTTTGGTTTACTGAAGTTCACATTTTTGTGTTTGACTCACATGGATTCATACAGGTAGAAGGATAGGAGCCATTTGCATTGGTAGACATACCTGAACTAAAAGTGTGAATTGTTTTCATTCAATCTGCTTAGAAATTATTTTAAATTGTGAATAGGTTTTCTTCCCAAAATTGTTGTTACTGTTAATATGGTAGGTGCAATGGTGCTTTTAATTCTTATTCTTACCCTTTTGGATCTGCAGAATTGGAAGCTCTCAGGTGGACTTCCATGGCTTTTTAGGATTTAGTTTTTTACCCTTCTCTACCCATTTTCTTGAGGTGTGGGCCACTTTTGATCAGAACTTAGAAAGATGTTTCCATATTTTCTGTTTGTGTTCTGGTAAAAACTGCCTTCCAATGAGGATTCTGTTAATATATGGAAATCAGACAGTTATCTGTATGACAACATTTTCTCATGTGTGAAGAGAGAATGGATGCTCCCAAGTCAAGGTCTGTCTTTTTATTTGCCATTTTTGCCACGTTCAGTACAGTACCATGAGTGACAACTTTTGTTTAGTACCATCATTTTCAAGATTATTTTTGCCTCTGGCTTCTCTTCCCCAAAATTTTGAATGATAGAAGATATTTTGAAGCACATACAAACTATTTCTGATTTCAATAAGAAATGTTTGCCATTGCTCTTATAGTGGAAATTTTAAGAATTTAAGAAAGTTTTCATACATTGTCACTGAATGCAGCCTCACAATGATTGCTTTCTTGTGTACTGCTGTACGATACTGGAAATAGTGGTGAACTGGTCCTCTTGTCAGGAGAGGGCAAAGATCAATAAATTAGTCATGTGATTTCACCTCAATGACAAGCATGAACACATTTTAACAACAACATTTTTATTAACTAAATCTATTAACTTCTGGTGAATTCTAGAATAGAAGGAATTCTGGAATTCAGGCTGAAAGTCCATTTTTCATCAGACTATTGCAGAAAAACTCTTTCAAGACAGGTTTCTGAGAGAGTCTTGCACTTTTCTTTGGCCTTTCTGCTGGCCAGGAGTGAACGAAAACCATATGGAGCAATTTTGATGCAGTTTATCAGGTTATGCATGACAGCACAAGATATGAAGTCAAAAAACTGCTAGACCTTCTGGACTCAAATAGGATAAGCGATACATTGGCACTATCTTAAAGATTCAAGGAAGAACTTTTCCTGCAATGACTGGACGAAACCTATTTGCTGTTCTCTCATAATCTTGATGAGTGCCTTTGCCCTCATATTGATTTTCCCTTAAGGCCTGATCCAAAGAACGTCCACAAAAAAGAGGATCTTCCAGTGGGCTTTGGCTCATGTCAGTGAGTGAGGTCAGGTCAGGCATCACAAAGCTTGGCAAGAAAGGGAACCAGGTCACAAAGACCACAAAGGCAAAGAAAATCCACAAGTGACATTTCAGAGCGGAGTGAAAAATGACACTAAGTCAGAATTCATCTTGACAAAGTCAGACATCGAAAAGTTACTTGTCATATTTCCTTCATAGCCATAGGATAAGAAAGAAATGAGATGGTGATTCATCAAACCTGTCTTAGATATCTACTTTAGGTTGAGATGAACTGCCTCCTGGAGGTGGCTCTTTCTCTCCTTCGACTATAAAGGAGCCCAGGGGACTAGCTGACATTTAGGGAGCTGACTTTTAGGTGATAAAATTAGAAAATTCCTGTCAAAGGAATCTGTGGAAGTATCTCTCTTTTGCTCTCTCTCCTTTGCTTCCTCCCAGCCATTAAGACATTATTACAGGTAGGTCTGCTGGCTTGAAAAGGCACCCTCCTGAACCTCTGGTATGTCTAGAGACTATGCTTTCCTCTAGAAGAATCTCAGCTAGGAAACAGACATCTTATCATTTGACCTGAAGTAAGTTTTCCTTTCTCTAAATAATCAGGATTTTTCCAATTCAAGAGTATTAATTACAATTGAATAGACTTCTTAAATTACTTAAAGTGAGAATTGAGCTCAAGGTTCAACTGCACCTCTGTTTTCCCCCTAAACAGTATAAAAATCTCCTATTATTCCTTCCATCCCTTCTAACAGTAAGTTAGCATGAATTCAAATAGGGTTTTCCTAGATCCCATCTGCTGCTCTAACTATTGGACTAGAGGTGGGGTCCAGGTAACAAATTCTTGTTGAAATCAAAGACTGAATAAGTTGCCTTTGTATTTAATGTGTGTCTTTACAAATCTGGCCCAACATTTATTCAAGAGAATACATGCAGAAATAATTTCATTTCTTTCCTCATATTGTTGTATAGAACAGAATGTGTTTGTGTCCTTCACAGAAAAGAAAAGCTCTTCAAAACAAAATGTACCTTCTGTTTAATGCCATAGAGGAGAAAAACTGACACCTAATTTCTTCAGACCGTTTGTTTACTGGGTTGGTCTGAGTTCACTTTTTTCACATTTTCAAAGGAGATGTTTTACAAGTAGCTTGATTCTTGAAGGTATTTGTGTTCAAAATATATGTGTTGTGCCATAGTGTTTTTTTTTTACATCATACTGCCTTTTTAAGGACCAAAATCTTTGGTAATTGATAGTCAATGACATTTAAGCTTCTAAATTTGATTAAAAATGTATTTGGGCTATTAAGGGAGTTAAAATGCTTTTGAAAATTTAGACTTGTATGTTGAATCAATTTATGATTTTCTACTCAGTTTTGAAAGAAAGTTATTTGATTAGAAATACTATTTTTTTTAGTGGACCATAATTCTTCATTCAAGTGTTACATTTTGGTTCATTGCAAACAAATATCTTCAGGAAATTATTAGTACAAATGGAGGCATCTCTGATAAGACACACATGAGCTGTTTTGGAAATTATCATCACTTGAGATGCAGACTTTGGTTTCTCTACTTTTTTCCATTTCTTTTTAATCACTGAGAGAGAGAGAAAGAACAAAGTGTTTGTTACAGCAAGGCAAGAAAAGAGAAGAAATAACTGCAGATAAAATGGATCTGCTCATGAAATACTGCAAACTTTTTGGTGGGACATAATGTAGTTTGAATGTGGCAATTGCTAAAACATACATGGACCCAGATTCTTCTCCAGAATCACGTGCGTAACTTAAAGTTGCTGTTTTTGTAGCAAGTGGAGGTGGGTCCTACCTATGCTATCTATTAAGAAAAGGTCAGCTCTGGAAAAAATAGAAATATTACTTTTATTTTTAGTTACATATTCATTGTCTGATTCTGAACCTATGGGTACATTAAAAAATAGAGTAAGACATTTAGTAGGATTGTGAAGACATGCTTCTTCCTGAAGTTAATATGAGCTGTCTTCAAAATGTGAAAGCAAAATATATAAAATAATAAAATAGTTCACTCTGTATTGTAAAACATTTTAGAACATTATTATAAGTAATTAAAATTCATATTAGTAAAAACATTTGCCAAACATAAAAATAAGTTAGTTTCTTCTCAGTGAGTTCTCTTTTGGATTGGCCAGAAGTTTTAGCACTTGTGGGAATGTTTCAGTGTTAAAGTATGTGAAGGTAAGTTTCTCTTTATCTGTTTCATTTTCTTAAGAAAATGCCTAGATTTCTAGTCTCAAGAAATATTTTGATTGGTGCTTATTAAAACAGTCTTTTAATATCCTTTCTGAATCCCTTAATTCCTCCAAAGCTTTAGGATTAGCTTGACTAATAAACTCAGTTCTGAATAAACTTAACATTGTTCTTCATTGCTTATAAACCTCTCTGTCTACAACAATGAATCAGCCAAAAGCAAGAAAGCCAGAGGAAAATTAAAATCCTTTCTTATGTTTTATCAAGAAGAAACAATATTTTGCTCTCTCTCTAGTTGGTTCTGAGGCTAAGTCTTGAAAAAGTGCTAACAATTCTCCCCAGTGAGCACTCTCTTTCCTGTAAGCTATGCAGTTTCTGAAACTGAGAAATACAGAGGAAAGAAGAGTATAATTTACAAATTTAACTGAAAATTACATACACATTTTCCTCGTTGGGTTTAAACTGGAAGCTAGAAATATTTTTATGCAAAACAGTTATAGCTTTCCTGTGTTGATTTGCCACACTTTACCTCTGGTAAAGCTAGAGCATGTAGTCCATGTCATGTCCAACGAGAAAATTTAAGGAGTTTGCTGGAGAATGACTGTGGTTGTCTGTCTCTTGATGGATTTGGACCACAAATACAAACATGTGACTCAAACATAAACCTGGCACATGTTCCCTTCACAGAGAAAAATGCAGTTGAATAGTTCATTAATATGAACACACAAAGTAAAACTGATTCCAGATGGTTTTGTAAACTCCAGTAACTCAGTGAAAGTTAGATAAATTGTTCTGTTCATTAGTCTCAGTAGATGAACTAAGCTATTAAACAGGAACACAGAAGTAAAAGAAAAAATCTATTATACATATAATTTTGATCTTATAATTTTAAGCTCTCTCTTATGCTGGGCCATTTTAATGCAAGTGCAATGTTCTGGTGAGGGGGAGAGAAGACTGACCCTACTAGCTTGGTTTTGGATTTCATATTGATATAAACAACCCTGGTTCATAAGAGATAACAATTGGGAATAAAAGTCACAAAACAAGGTATCTGAATATTAATGTTGTAAACTCTGCAAAACACAGTGTTTTTTGATGTTTACAAAAGCTGGGAGTGAGTATGGTGGATATAATTTGCATGAGCAAACACTGTCACCCAAATATTGGATGGGGCTTCATGTACTTTTGTGTCCTTGGTCAAATGCTTGATATAATTCCAGCAGTAGCTTCCCAGCTGAAGGTTTTGGCATAAATGACTGCTTTATTTCCTGAAGGTGAAAGGAGCTGTGTTCCCTTCTGTGTTCCCTTCTAGGAACACACTCAAGCCTTTCAAATGCAATTTTCATCTTTTGAATGCATAATAGGAAAAGTGTCCCTTTGTCTTTGGTGATGTACACTTTACCTTTAGACTGTAAGTTGAGGAATGCTCCTCTGTGGGCATTTCTTGATGCTGATGTAGCTGCTGAATTTCAGCTATTCCTTTGCTGTGCCCTGGGTATATAAAAGTAATGTTATATCAAGCTTCCAGCAGCAAGAGAAATCTGTGATCTCCACACAAGGTGTCTCCAGACTCCCAGGGAAGTGACATTCAGCAACTCATGAACAGGCCAGGCACCCAAATCCTGCGTCATGTTTTACACTGGACCCACTGTTAAGTACCTGTTCTGGAAATATAATTTTTAAGCTCATGCTATGTACCTAATTTCATTCTGAATTTAATAGGGACCATTGGGTATGTAGGGCTGGTATTAGCAATAGACAGCCCACAGGGATACATTGAAGCAGCCTGTGGAAACTGAACTGTCTCACTGCCTCCCCATCCTCTTGATGCTGAGGTAAGAGTGGTATTCACATCCTAGACTATTTCATGAGTTCAGGTGATGAGCCGTTGGATAGGAAACATACGTGCTTATTGGGGAGGAATAGAGGTGCTTTTCCTTTTTGCCAAAATTCAGCTCTCTGCCAGGCTAAATGGAAAGTGCCCTTCTGCTGGGCCAGTAACCACTCTAAGCAAATGCTCTCTGCAGTTGTCCCACTGCAGACAGACCACTGGATATCCAGGAGTGTCAGCTTCCAGGGGCACAGGGTAAAAAGAGAACTGATACATTTGGGTAATGGTTAAAGCCCCAGTTTGGCAGAAAGGTGTCACTTCTATCACTAGTCATGCATTTTATCTGATTGCTTTCTAGTTATATGTGCATAAATATTGTTGGAATAGAGATTATTACCTAGGGCTCCTGGACTCTTGACTCTGTTCTGGTTTAACCCCAGGCATCACCACACAAGTGTTCTCTCACTCCCCCATACACTCCTGGTGTGGTGGGAAGGAGAATCAGAAAAACAGGTAAAAGCCATGGGTTGAGATAAGAACAGTTTTAGACTTCAAATACATCAAAACATAATAATACTACTGCTAATAAACATGATAATAATGACAAGAATAAGAATTATATTGAAAAGGAGAAAGAGATATAAATAAAACCCAAGAGAACAACACAATTGCTCTTCCCCTACTGACTGCTGCCCACCCATCCCCAAGCAATGACCTTCCCCTCCTGGCAAATTCCCCCCAGTTTAGATACTGGGCATCACATTCTATGGTAGGGAATATCCCCTTGGACAGTTCAGATCAGCTATCCTGGCCTTGCTGCCTCCTGGCTTCTTGTCCACCTGCTCACTGACAGAGCATCGGAAACTGAAAAGTCACAGAATCATAGAATGGTTTGGGGTGAAAGGGACCTTAAAGATCATCTTGTTCCAACTCCCCTGCCATGGGCAGGACACCTTCCACTAGACCACTTGCTCAAAGCCTCATTCAACCTGGCCTTGTTAATTTTTTTTTTTTTTACCTGAGAGTTTATTATTGCAGAAGATAAAACAAAAATGAACTGAAATGGAAACTTTTTTTTTCATTACTCAACCACAAAATTGTGTAGTTGAGCTATCAGAGAAACTACAAAAACATATTATTTTAAAATAAACTTAGAAAGTCCTAAACATTTTAAAATTCTAGTAGTGGTAGCTTAAGAGCAATTTTTCCCATTGCAATCTTTTTTGCTTCAATTTGTTTCAATTCTTCAGCTGCTCTTTGGTGTAAATAACTTTTTTTATGTATTCCTGTTTGTGAGTGCAGAGGATACTGATGTGATGTTATGTCCAGAGATGCTGGCAGTCTATCCAAATAAAATACTGCTGGAATGTGAGACAGCAGTTGCTACTGCTGCATTAAACTTTCCAAAGGCTGTAAGTACAGTGATGCTTGAAGAGTTCACAGCAGAATTGCTAGGCAGTTGCTAGGATGTAGCCCCAAATGCAGGAGGATTACCACCAGCAGAAATGCTCTCAAAAACAGCAGTGTTTCCAGATGATGATGCACTGACAAGACGGGAAATCATTGTAAAGGAGAAACTGGTAGCAGTGTTACTACTGCTGCTCATGGGAAAGATTGGCAGCCTGAAGCTTGATGTTTGTGGTCCTCCAAATCCAAAGGGAGGCATAGGTTGAATGATTGTGGTCTTTAATTCAGATGGCACAGCTGCTTTTGTCAATGAATTTAAAGGTTGCAACTGAGGCAGCTGATTTTTCCATTGTCCGTTCTGTTGGACAGAATTTATGTAGTTCTGAATGTTACTGTTTGCTCTGCAGTCATAACACTCCAGATGGAACTGTTCTGGCAAGAAATCTGAGAAGGCTGAGACATTCAGCTTTTCTTTCATTGGTGAGTAACATGAAAATATCCATTGTCCAGAAGATTCCCAAATTTCCATGTCTTTCACTACAGAGTCAAGAAGTCTCTCCTCTTCATCTTTATAGCCATCAGCAATATTTTGACTGATTATAAATGCAGAAAATCTGTTCTGCAAAAAGTCCTTGACCTAGGGTAGGAATTACTTAGCAACAACCAAAACATCAGTGTGTTATCAATATTTTCCTCATACTAAATCCCAAACCACAGCACTGAATAAGCTACCAAGGAGAAAATTAACTCTATCGCAGCCAAAACCAGGACACTCTCAGAGGAGTGTTACTTTACCCAAGTTCCCTGGGATTTATGTCCTAGTGTCATCATTCCTGACATGAAAATAGTAACTGAAGAGCAATGATTCAGTTGGAGGTAAGATTCAACTGTTTTAATGCTAATTGCTTTGGAGTTAATTGTCGAGTAAGAAAGTGGTCTGGGCTCCTAATTGCTGGAGCGAGAGACAAATTACTCAGCCCATCCTGAAATGGGAAATGCTGATGGATTGCTGAGCAGAAAGATACCTATGTCAAAAAATGCTCCTTTGAGTATGGAGGAAATGGAGAAGACTTGCTTACCAAAAGTGTTGAGCTTGAGGACAGCTGAAGTGGTGGGAGACAAATTGCACCCTAGATTTGCCATAAATCAGGGTTTGGGTTCCCTGTAAATCACACCAAGAGTTCCTTAATGTGATTGATTTTAAAGAGCAGATGGGATGTCAAAGGAGGAGTCCAGTTCTGTGAACATAAAACTGCCTAGTCTTCCTCCTGCACATGTGAAAATTAAATGATTACCTATGTATGGAGGAGCTGCACACCAAAATAGCCTGAACAACATAGGAATCAGTAACTCTTCTGGTGTGCACAACGAAGCTGCAACTGAAAGCCCGGGCAGCTTTCAGAGGTCTGGAGAGCCTTTTGAAATGTTAGCCCTTCATGTAAATTCAGTATATATATTTGAGGTGAAGAAAGCCATTATGGTTATGTTTTATTTATACTGCTCTTCTCCAGAAAGGTAGCAGTTTTAGGAAATGAGATATGCTGTGCCCCCAGGGGAAAGTCCTCCTGTAGGTGTGTCCTGCACAGGCAAGGACAGAGCAAGACCTTTGGGGGGCACACTGCGTATGTGCCTTGCTTGGTGGAAAATTGCAGATTTAATTGGGTTTTTCTCCTGCTGGTTTTTTAACAATACTGAATCTGTCACTATGCAGGGAACATTTTATATGAAAAATGTCCAAAAAAGATTAAGATAAGTGGCATCCTAGTGAGTTGTTTAGTGCTTAGGGCATAAATGGCAAATCTCAAAAGGCTATGACAACAATAGAAATAAAGTGCAAAAAAACAAAGCAAAACCTACCATATACCATATAGTTTAGTTATATGCAAATAAGGGAGCATTAAATGTCAGTATCCTATTTTTTTTTAAAGAGAGAAAACACAGAGCTCATAAAGAATGTTAAACTTCCTGGTCCCAGTGGTGACAGAAATCCTTTCAATTCCCATATGGCACCAGCAGCAATGTAGATTTCTGTGCGTTCTACTCATAGTGTGTCAATGCCAACCTCAGGGGTTCTCCAGGAGACCCAACACAGTGAAGTGAGCACTGGTCTGGGTCCACCAACAGATTTGGATGCTGGAAAACTGTGTGTGTCTCTGTATAGTCCAGCTTTAAGGTTCCTACTGCCACACGGCAATCGACAGCCTTTACAATGCCTGTCCTCTCTGTCCACCCAAGGACTGGATGTCTCATAAGGAATTCACAGTCAGCACTTGGAGGGAAAAGTTGTCTCAAATCACTTTGAGGGGCCATGGGGAATAAGCTTCCACCTCACATCCTCATCCTCATTGACTGGACTTGTAGTCATCCTACCTGTGCCTCCCAGAAGGTTCTTCCCTCCAGACACACTGAAGTAAGTAGATTGTCCCAGAAATTTTCTTTGGAAGTGGAGCAGTAGTCCTATAGGACATAAGTAGAGAAAGTAGCAGTGACTTCCTTACATGTAATCTTTATAGTGTAATTCTGAGTGGGCAGAGTACTCTATATGGGATACAATTCCATTCCCTTCTCCACCTGAAAGAATTCCAATCACCTCCCACCACCTAGGTGAGTGTCCCAGCCAGCAAGGTATAGATGCTCTGACAGATGTTAAAGGAAAGAGGAGAGAGAAGAATAGAGGAAAAAGGGCTGCTATTTACATTTTTTAAGGTGTTATCTAAAATTGAATGGGAGTGATTTAATTTTTAAGATATTTCTGTGGGACAGGGGTCCTGGGAAAGAGAAAAACAGCTTGTCCAACCCTGGAGTGTCCATCCTGGGGCCAGCCAGCCAGGAGTCACAATTTTGCATGCAAGGCAAAGTTCTTTCACAGTGTAGTTTCATCTGCCCAAAGTAAGTGAAAACTTGTGAAACACATCCATTTCTTCACAGTTAAAAGAATGTCAGAATTAAACCTCTTCTTTTACAATCATTCAGTTTTTCTGGCACACCTTACTTGGAGATATATGCTGCTTAGGTCTCTTCCATGTCCTTTCTCCCTCTTTTTTCAGTGTCTGCTAAAGCTTTTAGCTGTTCTTGCATTCACAGTGCTGTCTTTGATGTCTGTTTATTCTTGACCATGCAGTGTCACATAATCAGATTGCAATAGCCTCGCTGAACAAATCCAAGCAGCAAATATATCAAGCTATTGGACCTGAATAAAGGTATACTCTCTTTTGCAGGACCCATATTTCCAGTGTCATTTCTGGGCAGCTAATCTCATAAGGTAAGTTCTAGGAGTCATGGAAATAGCCCCACATAATTAATTTTTTTCTGAAGCGCCAGCATTCTTTTATTAAAAAGAAAAAAATAAATTGCAGGTCCTAGACAAAGGGGTCCTAGAGACAAATGTAGAATTCACAACAGTTGTTTTAATTTCTTTATACATGATCCCACAAAACAGGCTGCTAATTAATGGATTTCATTTTTCTTATTGCACTGCTTTCCTGTATATTTTTGCCCACTTAATCTATCAGCTGTAATCTCTGTAAGGCAGGGACTAGTAAGTTTTTTAAGCTGTGCACATCTTGAAATTTTTATCTGTGACTACATTTCTGTAGCCCTCAAAATAATAAGCATAATTTATAGTACTTTCCTGTTTTGTAATGTTGAGTTACTCTGTCAGATCTCAGTGTGAAAATTGCTTCAAAGGGAAGCTGCTGGTTATGAACACAGAAAGTTGTCAACTTGTGAAGTGGTTTGACTCCGGAAGAGAACGTTCTTGTTTAAAAATACTTACATCCTTTTGTAGTATTTTTTGATCTTATGTTGAAGATTCTAAATGGGCCTTTGAACCCATGTTTGGCATTTTATAGAGCTGAATTAATTGTAAGCTTTATGTTTTCTTTTTCTTGAAAGATTATTCAGTTCCATTTTCTCCTTACAAAAATGCCATAAGGGGCTCCTGTGAGCCCCAAAAAGAGAAAATGAAAGCTTTCAGTTAATAAAATGCATTTACCTGCATGTGTAAGCTGTGACTGACTGGACTTCCCCCAGCACTGCTGTTATTATATACCATACATCTCCCACAGATATGCAAGACTCAAGGTCAGTGGGGAACAAAAGTTTTTGTATAAAGGCTGGTATGCAAGAGACCTTCATCTTCTGAAGCTTTTGTGCCTGAAGTATGAAATAGCCATGAGAAAATTTGCTAAAATAACTATTGTTTGCCTGTACACTGGGCTGCTTCTCCCAGAATGACACTTGCAGCTGCAAAGGGTTTCTGTGAACAGGTGCAAAATGGCTGTGGTTCAGCTCACAGAGATTTCATAGTAGAAGGAAGTAGAGAGAGGAAAGGAAAGGAAAGGAAAGGAAAGGAAAGGAAAGGAAAGGAATCTTAGAATGGCTTGGTTTGGAAGGGGCCTTAAAAATCACTTAGCTCCAACCCCCCTGCGATGGGCAGGGACACCTTTCACTAGACCAGGTTTCTCAGAGCCCCATCCTACCCGGCCATGAACACTTCCACGGATGGGATATCCACAGCTTCTCTGGGCCACCTGTTCTAGTGTCTTCCCCCCTCACCATAAAGAATTCCCTCCTAACATCTAACCTACACCTGCCCTCTTTCAGTTTAAACCCATTTGCTGTTGCCCTGTCACTACAGGCCCTACTGAAAAGTCTTTCTCAGTTTTTCTAAGCCCGTTAAGTACTGAAAGACCATAATAAGGTTTCTCTGGAGCCTTCTCTTGCCCAGACTGAACAACCTCAATTCTGCTAGCCTTTTCCTGTAGGAGAGATGCTCCATTGTTGACTTGTGCTTTAGCAATGACCAGGCAAAAGAGCGTTTTCTGTGGAAGAAAACAGGTTTCTCCCACTTATCAGCTGAGGCTTGTTTTAAATTGCTTGTTTTAAAACTGCTTTTAAGGATGGAACTGCTGGTGACAGTGCTCACTCTTTCAAAGAGGTCTGTTCCAGTGTCACTTTGTCTTAGAGATGATAACTATCTGCTTACCTACTTACATCCTTTTTAATTCCTCATACCTCCTTCAGACTTGATGCATCTCAACATTTTTATGTTCTCCAAAGACTCCTACACAATCATCTCCTGACTGTTTACTAATAACTGAAATATACTAAATAGTACTGGCCCTCTACAGCTACCTTTAAATTCTTACCATTTACATGCCTAATTCTCTACCTTTGTATGTTTTAGTCAGTTTCAAATCCCACTACAGAGGTTCGACATTTAACCCATGACTAATTAGTTTGCCTAACAGTCTTAAAAAGAACAGAATGAAAATCCAAATAAATTATACCGTACCAACCTCATTTATCTATTACTAGTATGTTAGTAGAGAGATAATTTCTCACTCAGAATTGCTTTGTCTCTATTGCCTTCCCTCTAAAACACAAATAGTGGAAGCCACACCTTCAGCATCACTTAACTTCTTTGAAGCTGTGCTAATTTCCATCTATTAAGGACTTGACCAGAAACACACAAGTCTAAGAACCTCATCAAGCAATCCCTTCTCAGGCAATTAGTCCTTAATTGTTTGAGTAGCCCTATTTAGGTTAGTAGTGAGAGAGAATCATATATTTTGGCAGCTACAGGCTTTTTGTGCTGAAGCAAGTCACAAAAAGGTGCCTACATTTGCAGGAGCATTTACTTAGGTGAGACATCTCAGTGCTGCTCCTCCAGTGCTGGCAGCTCTGTGAACTCTCAGAATTTTCCAAGCTCGGTTGTTGTCTGCTCACACTGCTGAGGGATGAGATACTGAGAATGGAGGCCTTTCTCCCCACCTCTGGCCTTTCTCTGAAGGCTTATCTCAGCCAATGTTCTTCATTAAGAAATTATATTCCCCATCCCAAACACCAGCTGCTGGGTAGCAGAGGTACCCTCTCAGTGCATGCAGCCTGGGGTATGTCTCTGACCCTCCTCAAGGGAAGTGAGCACTTGAACTTGTGTTCCCATGATGCCAAGTATGTGCACGCTTTCTCTATAAATTCACTGACATTCACACTGGTTTTGTGGTTTTCCTGTGAGCTGCCTGAGAAGCTTGCAGGTACACACGAGTTATTAGTGGTGACCAGACTCTACTTGCTTTCAAGATAGCTTTTCTCTGTATTAATTGTGAAAATCTTCCTCAGGGTTTTAGCTCAAGTCAAACCTGCAAGCTAACAATGTTAGTTGTTGGGTTTTAAGAGTGATATACTGTCAAGTGAAAGGGAGATGTTTCCTTGAACCCTTTATATTTGAGCAATCTATCAGTGCCCTCAGGGAAGATGAGACCCTTGTGCCTGACACATCTGTCAGGGCTCTGTTGTGGGGACCCCACTAAACAGCCACTGTATCACAGGGTGGTTTAACCAATAATTCAGGGTCACACGCTGACCGTGTCCCCACTCTTGCTTGTTTATTATCAGTTTTGTCAAGCATATTATCCACTGCCAGCAGCTGCCAGCACCCTTGAAGGACCCAAACTCACACTTTATGGAATAGCACACTTTGTTATCAAACACACTGGTAATAGAAGACTGTGACAGGTTAAGGTTCAGAGATTGCCATCGGCAGTATACGGACTGCAAAAATGAATTTGAAGCAATATCCAAGCCAAGTTCTAATCACCAATGAAAGCTAGCTGAAGATAATCATTTAGTGAACATAGAATAAGGTTCTTACCCAACTGGCATCCTGATGGGGACAAGACAGGTTCAGCCCATCGATGGATCCCAGAAGTTACAATGGAATCTTCTCTAACCTTCCCCCCTACTTAATCTATATTTATATTCTTTTCTTTGCAGGAGGAGAAAATGTAAAGTTATGGTTTCATATTTAGATGGAGTTTGAGTGGCTTTACTCATTAGCTTATGTAGGGCATGAAAAGTAACGTGTATTTTTGACTTAATGAAGCAAATTTCAGCTTTTGATTACCATCTGAATAATTCCTTTGGCTTAGTTCCTATCAGCTGCATTGTTTTCAACAGAGCAAAACCACCGTGCTGCTCCATCCTTTGTTTCATATTTGCATTGATTTCAACAGAGCATGACTGCAACACCTTCGTCCCACTCCATCATTGGATTCAGGCTGCCCTTGGAGTGATACACCAAGCTTCCTCAGAGTTCTTGCTTCGAAGGTGTGCAGACAGTTTGTACTTGGTGAACCATAGCCAATGCACACACTCCTTGCTGAAGTTTGTTTTTTGGTCCCCCCATGTACTATGTATATATTTGTGTATCCATATATGCTTTTTCCCTCCGCTGCTAGTATCAGGTACTTGGGTGTGCTCAGAGTAAGAAGTAAGAACTGCAGTTTTGAGTTGTAGATGCCTGAGGGGTGAGCCAGGGGATTAATCAGCTTGGTGGTTTTGTGCCTCAGGCAGCGGAGGATGAGCACAACCCCATGTAGACTTCTTGAAGGGGGGCCCCAACAAAAAATGCTTTGTATTACACAACAATAAAAATAAAAATATCAATGTAGCCCTGTTAAAGCCAGAAGTTTTTCAATAGATAAATATGTCTGAAATGATCACCATCTTATTTCTTAATTGCCCTGGGTAAAATGGCCATTAAAGTTCATAGGTCTAGACATAATACTGCTAGAAAGTATGTACTTAAATGTAAATGGTTGCAAATGCTGCTATTTATGTAAAAATATTTGGGGATGCTGAATTGTGAATAGAAATCGTTTGTCAGCTTCATTATCAAAGCAATATCCAATGTTGATATCTGGTGAAACAAAAAGTATCACTGGAGAGAGATAATGCTGTGTTTCTTTTCTTTTCTAGGTAAGCACTGAAATGG
This sequence comes from Daphoenositta chrysoptera, assembly GCA_013397915.1. Lineage (NCBI taxonomy): Eukaryota > Metazoa > Chordata > Aves > Passeriformes > Daphoenositta > Daphoenositta chrysoptera. The sequence goes on from VZRO01005388.1 coordinate 456,254, forward strand.
TGGTGGTAAATTCAGCAAGGGTATTTTGTGTAGTTTTAAAAGGATTCTTTAGTGCTTTCACTCCTTTCATTTGATTCACTCTACAAATGGCAGCTGAAATATTTTCACAACTGCAGATGAGCAGAGGGCATATGCTACGGAATCTCTCAGGCAGGAAAAATCACAGCGTGTAGCAGTATAAATTTGAGACTGAACATTTACTGGTTGTTCAGAGACCCATGATAAACCCAGAGCAAAAACATAAATCTTCCTTCTTCATTTAAGACTATACCAGAATAATGTAGTCTTGTCTTCTAATTTAAATACAGGGATTGGTTTTTTTGTTTTTTTTTTTNAGAAGAATAAAAGAGCCAACTGTCTTGAATTTTCAATTTTTGCTGTTTTCTTTCATTATTGAGGTGGTTAAATCTTCTGGGATGCAGTATGCCTACTCTTGAGGCATAGGATCCTATAAAATATGAGGCTGTGTAACTGATCATGTGTAGGCAAATAAGGTCCCTTTTTTTCACTGCTCAATATTAAAAATAAAAATCTCATAAACCATGAGAAAGAAAACTCAATCAAGTTCATATGTACTGTAAAAACTCATATGAATATGAATACTTTTTTACCAGTAATAAAAGTCTAAAATGAAGAGGTATGAAATACAGTAACTGATTTTGCATTAAGATACTGACATCTCAAATTCAGCAGGAGAGAATTACAGGGAGCCCACAGAAAGCAGGGAACTAAGCTTACAATAAATTCTTTTCTTTGACATTCATTGGGGAACATGCCCAACCATACAACCTTCCTTTATAGAAGGCAAGTCTGAGAAACCGTCTCAATATGAAAAGACACCAGAAGAGTTTCAGAAAAGTCAGTGGAAAAGGAAGAATAAAACTGATGGTATCAGGCAGTATGAGCCAAGTGTGTACCTGTTGAACTCAGGGTTGAGTTTACTGAACAATTAGTTGTAGCTTCCAACTTATTGTTTAAAGTGATTTTTTCTTTTGGATGGTTCAGGAGTGGCAAATATAACACCAGTTTTTATCAAAGGGTTGTAGAGAGAATTGAAGGAACTACATAACAGTACCTCTGACTTTTGTGTTGGACAAATTGGTAGAAGCTGTAAAAAATGACAGAAAAGGGTAGAGGTGAAATACAGCGTAGAGGAGAAGAGTCAAAGCAGATTTCACAGACTGAAGTCATCCTTCACAGATCTATTGTAGTTTCTGTGAAGAATATGTATGTAAGGGTAATGCAGTTAATAAAATTTTTTCAAAAAGACTTTCAATGATATTTTTAACCATAGAGTCTTGATGATATTAAGACGTCACAGATTAATAATTGGTTAAATGAAAGAAGCCACAGGATAGGAGTAAATGATCTCTGTTTCACAAAAGAGAGGGGTATGCAGAGCTCCAGCCTCTGTTCTGTTTAGTGTATTCATTAATGATCTGAGACAGGGGGCGAGTGATGTGGTGACAACTGCAGCTTGATCAGACAAAATATTTCAGAATAACCAAAACTCAGACCAACTTCAAAGAGCATTAGAAGGATTCCTTGTTATTAACTGACTGTACAATAGAAATGGCAGATGAAGTCTAGGGCCCAGATATATTAAATAATGCATCTGGGAAAACCAGTCTCAAATATATGTATGAAATTGTAATTTCCCTATTAGCTATGACAATTTGAAGTTATTATATATAATTTTCTGAAAAAAATCACTATAATGATTATTGATAACTGAAAGGTAAATGGAATGTTAGAAGTTATAAGGAAAGGAATAGAAGATAAAGTAGCTCTTTGTCACTGCTACGTATATGGATTGTTGAACAGAGAACTCCCTTAGTCTCAAGATGATATAGTAGAAGTAGATGAAATACAGAGAAGGACAATAAGGTTAACCAGAAATTTGAAATGGCTTCTGCACATGGGGAGATTAACTGAGTTATGGCATTTAGCTTGGGAAAGAGACTACTGAGATGTATGTGGTGCAGTTCAGCTGGAGATGATCATTCCCTGTCTCTCCCAGCCTGTGCAGTATGGACAGTGTAATGGTGCTATTAGACATCTGGCCTAAAACAAGAGGAAGTACTTTTCCACACAGCCTATAATAGAGCTCAGGAGCTCATTGCTATATGATGTGTCAGATGTCAAAGTAGAAATGCAAATTGGATGGATCTGGAGAATCAAGGCCATTGAGAACAAACTCTGGCACAGAGCAGCCTCAAACACCTGCCTGCTGGGAATATCAGCCGTGGTCAGCAGGGCTCTCTGTGTGCCATATTTCCTGGGAGGAGCATCTGCTGATAGCCACAGCCAGAGACTGGCTACAGGAATGAATGGACCTTTAGTTTGACCAAAGCGTCTTAAAATATTTATGCTTATATCCATTCTGTCAGATATATGGAGTTAATGCTGTTCTTCACAATTGACTGAGTGATCAAAGGCTGGCCTATGTCAGAGGACTCTGGTGGCCGCTGTGACTCAAAACCTTCTACTAGCAGGAGGTTGTGGCTCTGCTGAGCTGAGCCCTGCTTTCAGGCTTCCCCAGCACTTCTGCTCTGTCACTCTCCTGAACTTTCTTTTTCCCTCCCAAGCCTTGATTTTCTTCAAAGATGGGTGTTGAGTTTTGTTCTTTGTAAGGAAGGTAAGTTCAAGGTGGTGCCTTGAGGAGGCACACGAGCATGGCTCCAGCACATCTGTGTCTTGGTCTCATAGCAAAACGCCTTGTGTTACTTCCTGGCATGGAGGGAGCAGTACAAGCTCTGCTGTCAGGATCTTTCTCTGCCTGCTTGCTGTGAAGGAAGGAAAGGTGCCCACTAATGAGGCAGGTGATTCATTATGGTATGAAACAGACTGACTAGGGCTCCCCTGTAAATAACTTCTGGCTGTGTTTCCTGTCAGACAAATAAGGAAGCTCCTTATTTGCGTGCTTATCAAAGAGTGATAATGCAAGGAACAAACAAATGACATTTCCAGTATTACTATGTAAATTACATGCTAAGAAGAAATGATCAAGCACTCCTGAAATACAGCAGCAAGCACTAATTGCATTCCTTGCCCTTCAGTATGCTGTGCACTGTAGATAGCTCTTTTCCCTAAATGAGCATTTAAAGCTTTAATTGTTTTCTGCTTCTTCATACCTAAATATTTCAGATATATTTTTTCCTAAATTTGTTGCAATTTTTGCATATACTGCTTTATTGTACCTCTGAGGAAGGTGATGTGACCAAAGGTTTACTAGAACAGCCTTTGTGTGCTCTGATTCCGTAGAAATGTCTAAATTATTCCTAGCTTGGAAACAGCAGGCAGAGTGCTGAGGTGGATTTCTGTGGGAGAAACCATTCCAAATAACCCTCTTTTGCAAACACATCCAGCCCTATCTTGAAAACTGATTAAGGGTTTTTGTTTTGTTCCTAGTACATTTTTTCTGGAAATCTGTCCCAGAACTTCAGTCTCCAGATGGCTGGAAATCTCATTTCTTAGTAACCATTTTGTTCATATGTCAATACTCTCTGTGAGTTTGGAAAGTTCTTCTCTTGTGTTTTCGTCTTGAAGCATTTGGAATACAATTGCACCCTCTGTCTGGATGTGCTTTGTTTTTGAGCTGAATAAGTAATTTTGTGATAGTGTCCCCTTATAAGATGAATCCCTATTTTTCCAGTGTTCTAACCACTGTTCTCTGAACATGGGACAGCCCTGGCTCCTTTTTTTAAGACTAGCTGCTAGGAAATATATGTGCTGTGTGAACTGGGGCCTTCCTTGTCAGGCCTTAACCCAAAAATGCTGCTCCTCCACTGTCTGTACATAAGAAGTAGGATGACTATGAATCCTGTGGAGGTTATGGAGACTTGTACAAAACATCTTTCCAGATCAAGCATCTCCGAGTGAAAAGATCCTAGTAGAATAGAAAAGAATACCTCAAACTTCAAAACAAACGACATGCAAAATATCCAGAGATGAACTGAAGGAACTTACGTAGGACACTTCAGGTTCATCCTTGCTGTTGTCCAAGGGACATATGCAAGCCCAGACTGTGGCCATCCAGCACAGTGCTGTTTTGGGTTGTTCATCCAGACATCATGACATCCAGACTCATGTCTGGGAATGTGCAATATTTAGGATTCTTTTTCCTTACTGTAGCTGTGCAGAAGGATTGCGAGGGGGAAAGATTGACATCCTCTTCTACCAGCTACTTTTGTTGGCAGAAAGAGTGAATTGCAAATGATTTCCCAGCTCTGGTATTCCTTTGCCTGTTCATTGGCATTCACTAAGAAAAACTGGTAGATACTGGAAAAGGAAGGGCCTGGTAGGTGAGACTAATCAGAAATCTCCCCTGTACAGAGAGAGAAATTTGTATTGAAGCTTTACTTATGTTTTTAGCTGATACCCTGCTGTATTTATCATTGGAAGTGGTATAAATTAGTTAAAGAGACAGGATTCCTACATGCAAGTAATAATGGCAACCAGGCATTGGCAATGTCACATAGCAATTCCTACATCTAAGACACCTGAAATGCTACAACAGCCTCCACTTTCTGAAAACGTGAGGTACTCTTTGTTCTCACTTGCAGCAGGCACAGCGTTGCTATGTAGTAGTAGCTATTCAGAGGAGTAGATTGGATACACCTGGTTTAAGGTAGTTTTAAAGCTGCTTAGAGCTCAGTCAACTCATCTCTACTCATTGCACTTGTGTTTGCTCTCAATTTCTTAAGGATGGCTTTTACACTGAGACACTAATAATTTCCTTTGCTTTGAAGTCCCACTTCTGAATGTAGCAGTAAGGTGCTAGAAAGGGCTGGGGCAGGTGTTTTATTCATCAAGAAGCTAAAGGGAGACTTGAGGTGATCTCTCTGCCTCTGATGAAATTCATTCCCTTATCTAGAAGCTCTTAAATCATCCCTGGCAGAGGTGACATTATAAAAATAATTCTGAAGAACAAAAGTTCTTGCCCTTGGAATACACTGCATTGCACCAAATGGTAGGCGTTTCTTGCTTTTTTTTTTCTTTTAGGGAGTCTAGGTGGATGCTTCAGTTTCCTTTAGATTTCTTTAATCAGGTTTTGCAAGTTGATAGATGTTTTTCCCCCCTCAAATGAATACCTTGTGAAGTAAGCTACACAAAGATAACCAGAGTGGTGACTGGTAAACCCCAGGGATTTGCTCCCAGACATGTTGGGTTCATCCCTGTCCCAGTTTCAGGGGCTTTGGGGAGCTCAGCCCTGGCTTGCCATTCACTACCTCTGAAGTGGTCTGATGGTCTTCCTCCTTCTGAAAGTATAAAGAGGTGGAAGCTGACACACTCCGGTGAATTTGTTCATAGAACAGACACAGTTTATCTGTTTGGGATTTTTTTTTGACAGTGAAAGCAATACTTAAGTTGTGCTGAAGATTAATTATGGGCATAAGGATATATGGAAAGCCTGCTAGTTAGAAGGACACCAACATCTGTCCCTTTCTGTAGATTATGAACAAAAAAATAACCAAACTCTAAGAGACAGCAAAGAAAGGATGAAGGTAGTGAGGCTATGCCATTATATTCAATGGGGACCTAATTCAGTCTGGATGGATAGATTTCTGCACAGATAATGTTATTTTGAAGTAATTTCTGTTGTTTGTAGTGATTTTTCAGGACTTCAGGATATTTTGGAATATCCCTTGGTTTAATTTGTTCTGGAGGCATGTCAAATATGGTTTAATGAGCTTGTTTAAATTCTGGTCAGGAGTTTTTCTCCTGTATTATAACAGAGTATTTAAACTCTTCTATTATGCAAAATATTTAGTGTGTGTGTGAAAATTGACTGCTGGTCTGCAGTTCAGCAACAGTAGTAAATAGTTTACTGGTTTAAATTTTATGTGTCACTAGAGACAGAAGGAGGTTTTGGGTGGCTTATGGCTCAGGTTTCCAAGGTTTCCAAGATTTCCAAAATCTTTCCCAGATTTTGGCCAGGAAGGTAAGACACTTTTTCAAGAAAATCCATGCTTTAGCCAGGAGATTTAGCTGCAAATACATCATGTGGTCCAAGAAGCAAGTAGACAACTGGAATAACCTGATTTCTATAGTTTTTATATATTTTAGATATCAACTTGGTGCAGTTGTTCCTTTTTTATTTTTCTTTCTACATTGCAATGACTCCTGCCTCATAGTTTTGATAATGGTTTCCAGACTACCACAAATGCCTTGAAACAGGAGCTGAGAATGACAAGGTCTGAGCCACAGCAGCTACTGCTGTCCTCTGAGCAGCTGCTCAGTCTTAGTGACAACTGAGGGCTTCTAATAAAAAAGCCATTTTACTGTGTACACCAAATTAATTTACCTGATTTACAGAATGTGACAAGTAATCCTCACCTTCAGATCAGTTCTGAGACATGGTAAGATGTTGAGAGGCTTTCCAGCAGCAAAGTTTTAAGCATAGTAATTTAACTTACAGTATGGTGTTCTATTTAGCATAACTTAGCTTTACAAATTGGCTGTCTCTGACCTTGATACTCTCTCCTCTGGACTGTGATAATGGTGAATTTCAAGAGTGCTCCTTGTTATCTGATAACGGAAATGCTATTTGGGAATCTGAGGGCAGTAGTGAACAGAGGTGTCTTCTCTAGGAGACAGCTTCATGCTGTCTGGACAGTATGAAACTCACTTGGGCTTTTTTTTTTTTCAGGCATTATGGAATTCAGGTTTGTTCAGGGAACTTCTGCAGAGGATGACAGCATTGCATCAGCTTTTACCTGCCTCCTGGTTGCTGGTTTGTGGCCCTCATTCCTATAGGTTGGTGAAGTTCCTGGTACCACCAGTTTGTGGCTTCAGAAGGGGTGAGCAGTAAGGCTTCTCTGACATGTATAGGGGTGGGAGGAGGCCATTCCAAAGACTTTCTAAATCTCTATTGTAACCCCTAGACAATACTCATTTCAGCATCCCTTATCTGCTTTTGTTAAAAAATCTGCCACTGATCTGCCACATTCAGCTGGATGTGAAACTTTTGAAGAGCTTTCAGGTGGGGAGGGAAAGCTGTACTGTGTTCAAAACTGCCACCAGAAGTCTATCGAGCCTGAAGTGTTAATGGGGCTGAGGCTGTGATGCTCTGTCCTAAAGGAGATGTGTTCATGCACTGGAGAAAAGTCACTGACAGCCTCCTAAGCAAGCATGTGAAGCTGGACATCCAAAAGGAGAAGTTTGTAGCCTTGACAACAGTAGGCTCCGTGTAGGGAGTAGCCTGTGGAATAGTGCATTGCCCTCGTGAGTGAACTGGGAGCTTGCTGTGTCATCAATAAAACTGCTCTCAAAGACACCAGTGACTTTATTGGAGTCCCATATACACATGGGGCCTCTTTTGTGAAAGATTTCTGTCCCAAATGTGATAATGAGCTGATATTTCATTATTGCTTTTGTTTAATTTTTCAATGCACCAGTGTTGAAGTAATATAGCCAGGTAATCAAACTGAGACTTGAGACCCTGGTCTGTGTCCCAGAACAGTGGCCTGGATGAGGTCATGGTGGCAAAATTCCATCTCATTTCAAAGAGTGCTGGCTGTCATCCATAGCAATAAACTATCCCTGCCCCTAGCACTAATAGACTAAAACCATTTTCAGCTTAGCTTGTCATGCTTTACCCAGCACTTTATTATCAAACATCTTTCATATTGTAAGCAATTCTACAATGTATATAGAGGTAGTAAAACAAGCAGTGATTCTGTAACTCCTAAAATTCACTTAGAATGATGACGTATCATTCTAAGTTTTCTGTGACTTCCAAGGGGGAAAAAAGCATTAAAAGTTTTGTGTTTGAACATTTTCCTTAAAGAGAGTTTGTCTGACAGATGTAAACTCTTATTTGATCCTGCTGTTTCATATTTCAAATAATGTAATTGCATGTATTTAAGGTAACTAATTCAAATCACTTAAAACCAAAATATTCTCCTCATCAGAGAATTGATTTCTAGGGCTTAAAAATGTAAATAAAGTGTGAATCATTTTGTGTGTGGAAGCTCTGTTATAGGAAGCTCCAGGTAACTTTTCTGAAAATGGAGAGGGTATGTGTGGAGGTGCTAGGCAAGTGTGTGTGCATATATATATATATTTATTTGTACATGTATATACACGCACACACACACATACATATTTATACACACCTATACATATATATACACACCTGAATATATATATATTCTTGCCTGTGTACATTTATATGTAAGTGTGTGCACATAGACACCACCACAGACATCAGCACAGAACTGCAGTTGTAGGATGAGTGCCATCTGACTACCATACTGTACTGCCCCAGGACCAGAGGAAGACAGGGTCTTGTAAAGAATATAACAAATAAGTTTAAAGAGGAAGGAGACAGTAAAGGAGGAAAGTAGGTGGGGATGAAACCACAAGATGATATAAATTATCTGTGGGCCCTGCATGGTGTTCATGAGTCACTGCAAAACACCTTTAATAAGAGGTGTGGGTTGTCCCTGATTGCTGTTAACGTGTAAGGATCATTACCTGGCTGATAGATGTCGCAGCAGAGGTAGGTCTTGAGGAGAGATTTGAAAGAGAAGATTTCCATCAGATCTTTTTCAAAGGGTACATTTTCTTCTTTACATCAGCTGGAGTTCCCAGAGCTGAGTCATTAATAAGCATTTTTTCTGATGAAGTTCAGAGACCCACAGCACTGAGAGCATGAAAAAAGTAAAGCTTGAGAGATTTGCTGTATACTCAACCCCACAAGGGCTTGCTCTTCCAGTAGTTACCTCGTGTTTTCTGGAGAACTGTTGTGCGTAAAAGAGTCACGGCTATGCAGTATAATTTCCCTGCTCAGCATGTTCTGGGAGTGTTTTTCAGGATAACATGAGGCAGGCAACAATCATGGGAGTGACCTGAGGAGGATGGTGCTGCCAGTCCGGGTAAGCAAAGGGCTGAAATGATGTGAGTCCTGCAGCAAATCACCAAGTCTCGATCGAGGGCAAAGCTTTTAAGTAATTCGGGAGGGAAAATACCATTTTGCTAAGCCTGATTTCTTAGGTCTGTAAAAACCCTTTCAGAATACCTGTATGGTCCACAGAACCAAATGGCACTGTTCTTATGGTACTGTATCTCAAAAAGAAAAGTTGATTTAGTTCAGTCTTCAAATCCCTGTTAAAACTTTGACTTTTATGTCACGACAGTAAATTTTAGTTAGACATGGATGGAACAGTTAGGAGTTTCTTTTAAAATTGATTTGTTTATTTTAAATAGGGTTTGTGTTTTTATCTCATATGCAGGATCTCATCTGTACAACTTTAGGGATTAGAGTTTGACAGGAGAACTTGGGCATAAGGCACCTATTGTGCCTCTGACTCCTTTTCTCACTCTCAGCAAATGTGTTTCAGACCATTTGTGGGGTGGAGGCCACAGAGTCTTGTTTTCAGGCTGCTGGAAATTTCCAAAGAAATTGGAAATTGGCTGCTATCATTTCCAAAGAACATGGCAGTAGATTTTTTTTCCCCATTAGATGTAGGGCTTTTTCCTCTCATTTTTCTAATGTCTATCTAAACTCTTTGAACCCTTTCTTAATAATTTCAGTTCCTTGTTCATCTCTCCCCCTTCCCCCCTAATTTATCCCTGAAAATAACAGGTGTGTCCAACTTCTGGTTCAAAGACAGGTTTTATTTTAGCTTGCCTTTTTTCTGAGCAAATACGAAATACGAAAAGATGCTGCATTTGTCTGGTGATCCATTGTCCACAATCCTGCTAACACTGGCCCCAAACATTTTGACAGATGAGCTGATTTCATCCAAGATTGCCAGAAATGTAAAGATAAGAAAAACAATAAACACCTCCAAAAAGAATAAACATCTATGTAAAAATAGTTGGTCAGGTAGAGGGGGCAGAAGGTTCATGCCCCATCAGGGGAGAAGCTGATGTTAAATCACATTGCTTAGACATCGGAGAGTGCAGAGGAGAGCACAGACTTGAGATACAGATCTGCAAGCAACCAAGTTTCATAATCTCTGCTGCCTACAGAGCGAGGCATTCAATTTGTCTCTCCTGAGAGAAACATTGAACTGTTCTTCTTTTCTCCCAGGCTGTCACTGTGGCATTTGAATACTTTATTTATTTATTAATTTACAGATTTATTGAACAGTCAGTTATGATTAATTTAGGTTTTGTTGATGCTGCTTATTTCATAGAAGACTTGTGACTGACATCTACAATGTGGAGTCTGTCACCTGATTTTTCTCTGCTATTTTTATGTCTGTTCATGTGTCAGAGAGGAAATAATGGCTGTTGTCCTAAGTGGGAAAATGACTACTAATAGATTAGGTTGTATCAAATGTATTGTGAGAATGAGATAACCAGCCATAACAGTATGAGGTACCCAACACCAACCACAATAAAACCTGAAATTTATTGGCAACAGAAATGAAAGTCATAACCCAGGGAGGAAGGTAAAATTATATAGACTCAGATTGACTATGGAATAATAGTCCCATTCCTTCTTACGTTTTCTCTCAGCTAAGAAATAAACCTTTAACATCACATCTTTTTCAAAACGTCATTCGAAGATAAAAATAAGTGATTTTGTTGATATAATGTCTATTTCCACTGAGAGCTCTCTCAAAAGAGATCAAGTAGATACCATCTTTCTGGAGAACTCAGATTAAAATCTACTGGCTGCCAGTGCCTTCCAAGTGGAAGAATAAGACTTGTTTTATTCCTTTATAAATAAGCAAAGCTAGCTATGTATTTACATGCTTCCTTTAATAGGGTCCCTAACTCGTACTTTGGAAAAAGGTGGCTGTAAAGCTTTACGTTATCAGAGTTATGGGGACATATTTCTTTGGTTCTCAGTGGACAAACTTTCAGCTTTCGTGGCCTCAGAGTTAGTAGGACCAATAACATCTAATATCTAAAATTTTCTTAAAGTTTTGAGGCTTTAAAATGCTACAGTAATTACTTCTGTTTCAAGATATTCACGGTAAGTTTGTTGCACATGGCAACGATTCAGCAAGAGAAGGGTGACTTCTCCTGCCCAGCAACTTATTAATGAGCTGAGTTTATCTTTTACTCAGACGTTTGACTTCTCTCATGTAGTATTTTTGTGGACAAGCTCTTTTAGCAAGCTTCAAGAGATCAAAATAGAGCTAGGAAACAGGGAATATGTTGGTGGAAGGAAAGATTAATAACATGGTCAACTGTGGTAAGAAAAAAATAGATGGAATATTTTCCCTGAATTTTGGAATTTTGTTTATTTTGCAGAAAACTCATTTTGGAGAAGAAAGATGGGACCATGTCAAAATATCACATTGCAAGTTGTCTCCATCTGTGACTTCTATGTCCATTGAACCAAACTATTCAAAACTCAGCTGTCAGAGGAAAAAAAAAAAACCTGAGCAGTAAGTGGGAGTATATTCAAGTCTTAAAAATGTTTCTTTTGGTTACAGTGCAAAATTAAAATCCCAAAAATGTTTGGGATTGAAAATCTTTAGAGCACACAGCTCAGATAAAATCATACAGTGATTTTGCTTAAATTTTAAAACAAAATACTTTGAACATAGAAATGTTAATTTTTTTCCTCAAATAAAACCTAACAACAATTTTTAGCAAGTCAAGATTAGCTACTGGTGAGGTGGGAATCATTAATTGAAAAATTTCTCACCTGCTCCACAAAGAAGGCTCTGATTGCATCTGTGAAGAGCATTCTCTGAAACAAGTGAGTTGTGCTCTCTGCTCCTCCTTTCATCTTCCTGAGAATGGCTACTGCATGCTCAGAGCTTCAAACAACCACTGCTGTCACTCTTAAGAACAACCAAATTAACTGCACAATTTTTCAAGGTATTATAAAAATTTCAAGACCAAATTTTCAAAGAATGCTTTGACTCATGGCCTCTCTACTATGAACTTAGCTTTATATGCTATTGAATACAAGTTAAACTATTTGGAGATGAGACAAGAAAAAATTATGGATTACTCAGGACTCTGCACACCCAGACATGTTTCCTTTTTACATACCCCTTGACAGTTCCATTATCAACTGATAATTGCTAGCTCTGCTGTAATATATCCATCTATTTATTGGTTATTTCACATCATCATGAGCCAATGTCCCCTGTCCTAGTGCTGCCCAAAGGTAGAACAGGAAGGCAGGCTCACACTTTTTTTTTTGTTCTGCTTGGAAGAAGAAAAAGGAATTATCTCTGGAATAAGAGTGACAGGATCAAGCAATATTGTAATGGTTGCAGTCAAAGTGGAACCACTGAATGTGTCATTTTGTCAGTGTGCACTGTCTGAAATCTGTCTGGCTTTAGAGTTGAAATAAACCCACCAGTAAAATAGCATCTTATACCTTAAAAACTTTTCTGGCTGTTAGTAGCCCAGAGGACATTTCTCATCTCAATTTTATCAATCATATCAAACTGATATGAAAGTTTATCAGCTATTGTGCATGCTTACTGTAGCTTTTCTGAAGACTTTCCTTGGCTTAGTGATTGGGGGAGAAATAAAAATGTATTAAATCTGTACAACCACCTTGATGATGTGAGTATTAATTGATACCACATATAAATATATTAAGACTTCTTTATTGATATAACTGTCTCTGCCTGAGCAGACTGCAGTAATATAGTTAAATTAGTGTTGCTATCAAGGCAGCTAAATGAAGGGCGAAAAGTAAATGTTAGACACAGAGAAGGGCAGGTAATTTCTGTCACTCCTATGAAAACTGGCTTTTCCAATGAACAGCAGATTTCTGTGAACAGAGTAGGCATTCTTACAAAACCTACAGTAAATGAAATGTCATTTTTATGGATAATGATGCTATTTGCTCTTGAGAATTCTACTTTTAAAAGAGCCGGTTCAGAACTTGCTGGTCTTGTCTCCATCAACCTTATGTTTCTCTACATCAAAGATGTTAACTGAGTCCTATAAAGTAAATATTTAAGGATCTTGGGAATCATTCCTTCAAAATTTTGCATGAGCTTTTATCAGTAGCATAACTTTTTGTCAAAAGGTACTTACAGTACAAGAGAGGAATGATTTTCCCATTGGAAACAAGGAAGACTTAAATTCTTTTTTTTATTCTGCCCTTGGTAGAGCACAATGTTGTTTAGGCTTTGTGTAGGCTACATTTTTACTCCCTGGGAGCATCCAGACCTGCAAAAAAAGAGTAAGTATGGCACTAATTCAGTTTTCTTGTTTCCTTTCAAGTTTCAGCATCGTGACTGTGCTTGAGCATCTGGACATGACTGTTCTCACTTCTGCCAGGGGACCAACTCCCACATGCTCTTCCTTCCCTCACCGCCGCCTGTTTCCTCCTTACCCCCACCCAGAAGTCACTTTTCTTGAGAAATGAGAAAGCTATCGGCATGTCCCCATGCTTCCAGGGCAATTTGCAATCTGTCTTTGCCCTCAGAGGTGGGTGATATCTGCTTTGTTTATGGGCTGGTCAGAAAGCAGCAGGCAGAGCTGGCATCTTGAGCCATCTGCAGCCCGGGAGGCCGGAGCTGTCCCTGTTCTGTGGGGGTGACACTCGGGCAGGGCTGTGGAGGAGCACTGATGGGAGGTGGTGGGTGATGGAGCAGAGCCCAGGGCCACCCACAGCCAACCTGCCCAGCTGAGAGGGGCCTTGAAAGGCTGTAAAACCTCGCACGGTCAGTGAACGCTGGCAGAGAAGGAGAAAGGCATCCAGCTGCCATGGCTGGTCTCTTTCTGGAAGAAAAGACAATAAATTACGGTTATGCTTTGAGAATGACTTATTGTTGCCCTGTTTCTCTGCCTGTTAGAGGCATTTTCTTTCTCTGCCTTTAATAAAATTCCTTGGTAGGCCATTTGTTTCCTGTTTGCCAGTGGGGACCGTTTGCTCCCTGAGTCCTTTGCTCTGCTCACTGCATCAGGATAATTTTCCCTGGTTTCTGGGTGAGGACAAATGCCACTCTAGCAGTGATTTACTTTAAATGTGAACGCACCTATTACCATTTCCACTCAGAATGGTTAAGAAATGGCTCACATCAACCATGGTCTGGTGCTGTGTTTATCCAGTACCTGTTTAAGAGGTGATGGTTTGTGTTGACTGCCAGACTCACAGACTTGATGTGACAACTGGAAGGAGAAAGACTCTGTGTCCTTCTACAAAACTAAGGATGCTGGGGGAACATATCTGGGAGACAACCAGATCCAACAGCTATGAAGGTGAGCTTTCTCTTGTGCCTAGTCCTGCTTTACCTGCTGAAAGACTTTCAATGAAACAGTTGAAAAGAGTGTGTTAATGCCCTTTTACAGTATGACAGAGATTTAAATCACAGATTTCATTTTTTTTTAATAAACAGAGGATTGTTGAATTTCTACAAAGCTTCTAACCCTGCTTAGAATTTCAAAACCAGCTTTGGACTGGAAAAAATAAATCCAACAATGAAGGAAAATATTCAAATCCTCCTCCACACCCCCAAATAAAAGAAAAGAGGAAAAAAAAGATATATCACTTTAATATTAAAGTTAAAAGGCTTTGATAGAGAGCAGAATTTTGCAGAAGAGAAAATGATGGGGATGATAAATCTTTAAAGAATGGAAAATGGAGTACTATTTTTAAAATTCTTCTATTCTTTTCGGATTGTGGTATTTTACAGACCCTTACAGACGACAAAGCAGCTGCTTCCCCTGAGCCTGACAATGCTTTCTCCACACACCACTGGGCTGGTTTTTTTTTTCCTTCTTTTTGTGTCACATTGATCTTCTCTTGCTGTGCTGCCTCTAACATGCTATTAGGTGCCTCTGGCTGCCAATAGTGAGGAAGATCACGTTCTTGTGGGTAAACTGCCATTAGGCTCTTCCTGACATGACTTAAAACATTAAAGTTCGTGTTGAGTCTTTGAAGATATTTTGAGAGGTTAGGATTACCTTGTTGGTGTTTTTACTACTTGTACTGAAGGAGTTTCTAGGAGCCCTTGTCCAGATCTATCATACAGGAGTTGCACAAAAGGAAGTTAAAAAGCAGCCCCTGTCTCCTAGAGCTTGCCTTCAAATATGTGAGACATAAAAAAGGCAATTATTATCCACAATTTGCAGCAGAAAGTTTTCCACTGCTGCACAGAAAAATAATTATACTACAAGCTCCAAACAGAAGAAATATGGGCAAAGGAGAATAATACTATGTCTATCAAAATAAACAAAACACCTTCTTACAACCTTTAAGGTGATGTGCTAAGGCAATAAAAAAAGGTACCCACAGTGGCTAACACTGAAAACAGTTAATCAGTCATATGAGCCAGATTAGCAGCTCTCATCTGTACTTAAGATGTTGGTTGTTGCCCCTGGTCCCAGAAAATCAAGATTACTTGCTCACCTTTTTTTGGGGGGTGCACCAATAAAGTTCATGCTGCCCAATGAACTGCAAAGTAACTTCTGTAAATATGTGTCAAACAGCTTTATTGCCCCCCCTTGGATCTCATCTTAAAATTTCCCTCTATGTCTGTAATTTCTGCCAGGACTTGATGAGGATGCCACTGGCGTGTGGATGCCATTTTCTGTCTCACCAATAGATACTGTCTGATGGGCTCCTATCTGCCTGTAAGGGCCTGTTGTCTCTTGCTGAGGCTGTGGGTAGCCAGGGCAGCAGCTCCAACCTGTGGAACTCTTCACACAACAGAAACCTAGTGAATGTTGGGTTTCTAGGTCCTGAAATAATGCATACAATAATAACAAATAATAATAATAATAATAAGCATCAAGAAATCTTTCTTCGACAGCATTTCTATTCTTGTACTCTCAAATACCCTTCTCCTGCCCCCAATTTCTGCCACCCTGGAACATACTTAACAAAGCTTGCCATGTATGGGAGCAATTTCCAGCCACTGATATTAAGGATGCCTGTACTTAATAATTGAAAAGAATTAGCATAATGCTTGACTCATTGAATTTCTGTGGGGAAACAGTAACCTCCAGTGGTCATTTAGAGTCCAGTTGCGTTTCTAACAGACTTCACTGAGTACAGTATTAGGTCCTTAATTTATACCTGGCTTTAAAATTTTCCTTGAAGCCCTAAATTATACATTCATAACCAATTTCTCATACAACACATGCTAGAACTGTGCTCTTCAAAAGGTTTATTTTGCAGTTATTTACCTTTGCCAAGGGCCTTGAATTTCAGAAAAAAATTGCTGTGAAAATGAAAAGTAATACCAATTTTTAGGAAATAGCGAAAACTTTTTAAAGGAAACAGTACAATCCATATAGTGTCTGAACTTGACTTATGAATGTCATCTAAGTGCTAAGTGAGTAGATCTTTTTAAAGTGGGGGACATCCTTCAGTTAGAGGTAAGGCTAAGACAATTTTCTTATGCATTTTAAATTGGTCGGAGGTTAGAGTCTGAAGTGAGATAGGCATTTAGGAATGTTCTAATTTGACCAGTCAGGAATCATGGGGAACAGGGATGGAAGAGACCTTGGGAGGACTTCTACCCTGTGTCCTTCAAGGCCAGGCTATCTCTAGTTAAACCATGTCACCCCTCAGCTTCCTTCAGGCTGCCATCCCACAATACAGAAGGAAAGGGAAGGTTGGTAAGGTTTTATGTTCCCTTGTGATTCCGTCTTGTATTAAAGATCCTGACTGATTCTGGCATGGTACTGAAGCTGCTGTGTGTTGCTGATAGTGGAAGGATTGCAAGAGCTGGCATGACTGTTCCCTTTCCTTCAGGGAAATTACTGCCTGAGAGCTCAGAGGCTATATCTTCAGAGTGCTGCCTGGGGTTGCAACACATTTATCTAGACAAGTACAGCATAATTAGGTTTTCTGTGGCTGTGTTTTCAAGGAGTTGAGGGTGCACCACCGAACATGACTTGGGTGGGGTCACATGTACTCCTCCAAAGTTTTTTATGTTGATTGTACACTGGGTGAGTGTGTTGTTTTAACAAAACCTGGTTTTTGGGGACAGGGAAAAAAACCCAAAAGTTGTTCAAAACCTTTATGTCCGGCACAGAGCCAATCGCTGAAGATTCTGATGATGAGCAGGTTACTGGCCCAATTAGACAAATTGGTGATGCCTCTGTGATGACATATTTAAGAAAGGAAAAGCTGCAAGAAATTCTCTTTCTTGCTCCCCTCCAAGGGATGGTGAGGGGGCCTCTGGGATAGGTGGAGGTGCTGCAAGTGCCGGAGCTGAGATTCTCCTGCGAGCCGTGGTGAGGACTGTAATACAACAAACTGTTTCCCTATAACTCATGAGGTGTGTGGGGGGTGCAGAGATCCACGCACAGCCCGTGAGGAAGAGTGCTCAAACTGGAGGGCATGGATAGTGAAAAGCTGTGATCTAGTGAGTAACTTGAACAGAGAGAGATGACCCTTGTTTTTAGAGATAGAGAGCCTTCGCTTCCAAACTAGAACTGCTCATCCTTAAAAGACTAAACCCCATGAACTAAAGTGACCCACGCGGGGCAGTTGTGGGAAGACTGCTCGGCCCATGGGAGGGACTCAGGTTGCAGCAGGTTCAGGTGGGACTGCTGCTTGTGGAAGTTAAAACCACGCTGGAGAAGTTTACAGAGAACTACCTCCCGTGGGAAAGATCCCATGGCACAGCAGAAGAAACTCTTTTCCTTGAGCATACTGGAGAAAGTTTTTTAAGAAGTGAAATACTGACCAAAACCCCATGTTTTGTTTCCTTGTGTGGTCTGTAGAAGGAGGGAAGGATTGGAGAAGAAAGGTGTTCTGAAGGTTTCCTTTGGTTCTCATTACCCTTTTTACTTTTAATTCTGTCAATAATAAATCTTCTCTATACTATTTAAGTTCTGAACCTGTTTTTCCTTAAAGTTTTTTTTTTTCAGTAATCCTTGGTCTCAGCTCATGAAAATTATTTCTGCTCCTCTGCTTAGTTATAGCAGAGGAAAATGAGTGAGTAGTTTTTCGTGGGTACCCGGCGCTTAACCAGCGTCAAACCCTGACAGTGAGGTAAATTGTTATCATCTCCAGTTGATAACTGAGGACCGTGCAAAGGTACGTGTTGATATGTATGCTCCTGGGGGGGTACTGTTTACGTAACTACTGCAGACTGCTCAGAGCTTCAAGTGGGCCCAGTCTGTCAAACTGGGAATCAAATATATTAGGACATCTGCAATTCAGCTGGAAGTGCACACTCAGGTGGCTGGAAAGGCAAAGGGAGAGCCAGCAGAGAGAGATCTTATATGATGCTGGATAGCCAAGATGCCTGCTCTGTCTGTCTTTCCAGGTTGAACTACCTCTGTTACCTTATTCCCACCTCCTGCCTGGACAGTCATCCACTTCTGCTTTTTTAGAGCAGTCAGGCTCTTCCCTGAAGTCCACAGGCTCATCCTTGTTGCTGACACATCCCCTTCATCCACCACAGTAAAAGGCACTCTGGTGTGCCTCTGCTGAGAAGCTGAATTCTGCTCACGCTGGAGAGACCACTTGGACTGAGGGCTTGCATGAGAATGAGGTGGTGCTCAGCTGAACCAGGAAAATGAAAACACTAACAAAATGAAATTTAAGAAGAGATAGCAGATGAAACCAGGGGAAAAAAAAGGTAGCAAGCTGTGTTTAATACGGGAAATAGGTAACAAAAAGAGGAAAGTTAAAACATGAGTAATTAAAAAAGACCACAGGCAACACAGTCAACATTATTTATGCCACAACTGGTTTTGCTCAGGGAGAAAGCAGAGGTGAAACAGATGAACTATGAATGCTGATCTCTCAGTCCTGGTTTCTTTCAATTAAGGATTACTTCTTATCTTTATTTTTCCTAATGAGGACTGCAGACTCTGATTGGGGATTTAAGAACAGTTTCCCTTGATTTTTGTTGTTTTTCTTGTCTCTTTTTCTCTATGGCATTGTGATACTTATCATCTTTGCCTCTCCTTAAATGGGTCATTTGCAGGAAAATTACAATACATGCATATCTGAAGTACCAGCAAATTGAACACTCAGAAGACAGTAAGTGATGCTCTCCTTAAAGGCAGGCAATGGGTCAAAGAAAGCAAAACATATACTAGTGAGATTCATGGGGTGGCAAGGACATTTTCCAAATTAGAGACTAGTGTCAACAAGAGGTGATGTATGGTTCATTTATATTGGGGGGTTTTTTTGCAGCAAAGGTGTCGTTCTCATTTCCTTTTTAAATATAATAATTTCTATGTCATCTGGCAGGAAATTTAGGTTTCAATTCTGCAAAGATGGGATTGAGGTTCTGTGCTACTAGATGCTACATGAACCCTGGAAATATGCCTCCATATAGGTGGTCTTTTCCTAAATTATATACATCGGAAATAGGCCATTGTGGAACAAACAACTCAGTACAGTTGTAAGCACTGTACACATTACTTGCAAATGGAAAGAAAGATCTAAGAATTGGCCTCCCTAGACTGTAAAGTAAATAGTACCAGTCTTCTTCAAGACTGATCTGGAAATGTGCTGAAACAAACTGATTATACTGATGTCCTGAGAAGATTCCCTGACACTGTCCATGAAACCCAATAACAAGAGTAGTTACAAAGCTGCGTGAGAAAATCTCCTTGAACAGGCATCCTATAGGTTTATCAAAGTCCTACTCTCTCTCCTTCTCTCTCTCTCTTTTAAAAAAATTACTGCCTTCAGAATTTAATTTCTGTATATTAATGGCATATGTGGAAATGATGGAAAATCAATATGGTATTTCTGGATAGCAGGACATACATAAATATGACTTTCTCCACGATTAGAAAGATTTATGTTTATTCAGTCCCTGTTTCATCTTTCGGCTCTCTGCACAGTCCAATGGTAACATAAATAATACTAAAACAATGTACTGACTCACTTTCATCCATGTTTCTGGTTAGTTAAATTATTAATAAACAGTTGGTGCAAAACTGATTTCAGCTAAATTTAGCAGTCTGCAGTGCATACATTTATATCTGATTTAGCTTTTTAGGGCTCACTTTATAGTTAGTGTGGGGAAAAGCAATCCCAAGGAGTGATGAACGTCTCGAGTTTTAGGTTCATTGCTTAAATGAGATGAACTATGCCCTATAACACTCATCTTCCTCCAGCTAGATCTGTTGCAGATGTCTTAATTTGTAGACATGAATTTTACCCTTTGTTCAGATAGTGTAATTTCTATGAGCACCTGGATCATTACGTGCAATCATGTCTAGCCTGAGGTAGCTGACACTGTTCTCCTGTGGCATGAGGTGCTGCAGGGAGTGATCTCCCTTAATGAGCACTCACTGCCTGATAAAATAACCACTGTTTTTTATGAGTGTCCTTGGTTGCTTTTGTGAAGGCATCTAATTCTGCTCCTGCTGTGTTAAATATCTATCAGATTCAGTCTTTCAAAAAGTGTGGCTGAAGCATGCTCAGTGCCATGACTCAGGTCTCCCTCATATGGGAAAAGGTTTTGAGAAGCTCCTGCTGAGCAGGAGCTGGAGCAGCACCTCAGGCACTGAGCAGACTGCAGTAGATAGGAGGGTGCCTTGTGATTGTAAATATGTCGGGGGTTAAGCCATAGCACAGAGGGGATTTTTTTTTTTTAATATTTTGTAAAATTATGGTTTGTTTGGAGGTCTGTTAGTTTTGCCTCAGCCTCATGTCAGTGGCTCAAGTCCTTTACTGGATGTAGCTGTTAATGATATTTACAACACAGGGATTTATAGACACATTTATTCTGGAGGAATCTAATCACTGCATTGCTTTCGTAAATGTAGCTGTATCAGAAGCAAACAGTGCATGAATTATATGTCTCGGCAGGATTGATCGTGCCCTTAGGAGCTAACAGCAGCACCCAGAGAACAATTACATTCTCCTGCTCCCAATAATGAAGCATTATTTAGAAACAGAAAGTCATTATGTAAAACTTTGAGAAATGATATAATTACATTACATTACACATACTTTTGTCATAGGCCTTGCTTACTACATAAAATTTAAATGCCTTCTGAGAGGGAATTCTGTCGTGCTGGTTTCCTGCTCTTGTGCTCCTAAGCACTTTGCCTTTCTGTTAAATGATGAAAGAGAATTGTTTAGGATTGGCAATGTCATATACTCTGAAAATTCTAAAACCTCACTTATAAAAAGAAGTAGTGCTTGAAAACAAGCAGTAGTCATATGAATATTCTGTTATTTAATATTAAATAACATGTTAATTTGCCAATATTTTTTTCATATTTTGGTTTACCATTTTATTACAGCAATATGTACCTCAAAGAAGTGAAGACAGGCATCATTATTTCTAAGGTTATCCATCATGTATAGTCAACCTGATGTCTTCTTTAAATCTGTAATTGTTTGGAGATCTAAATTTAAGCGCAAGTCTTTTTCTTCTATTTGCATAATAGTTGGTGTTTGTTTTGGACGCTGGTTTCAACTGATGCTTGGCAGGAGCTGTGTGATGGGAAGGAAGATGAGCTGTGTTAGTCTGGTTTGTGCAGTGTTCAGTAGTCCCAAGGCAAAGCTCTGGCAAGTGACTGAAATATGGGGCTGGGGCAGATGCCACCCCTGCACGGAGGCAGAAGTGGGAAGCAGCATCATGAATGGCCAGGATAGATCTTTCACAACCTCTTCGGCTTTATCTGTAGAAAGTGAGATTGGGAAATAAACTTGTAGGAAAGGCTAACACAGCATTTCCAAAACATCTCAGTAACACTCCTAAATCTTAAGGATTTTTACCTGAGGCTGGAACCACAGCAAACATGAGTTAGTTGGCAACCTGCATTGTCTGAGTGCATCTCCTTGCTCTCACTAGCAGTTTCTGTTTACACAAGCTTTTCCTCAGAGGGGAGACATATTAGGCATGTTTCATTACAACCTTCCTACACCTTTTATTTAACTAGGACTCTGCCATAGTGTGAAAAGAGTTCAATGCTTGTTCTTAGAGCAGCTCCCAGGACCCCATAGGAAAAACCATAGGAAGCTCTATCCTATGGAAAAAAAAAGTAAGGGACTGTTTGAAGTGCATCAACAGCCTGTTATTTAAAGTGCTTCTGCACTCCTATTTCTGTCTCAGTAATTGATTGTGGATGGTTTCAGCCAACGTGTTGCATCAAGAACTCACTAACATTAGTGGAATTGAACCAGGGTTGATTTTTTTTCACCCATTATCTCCTAGTATTTTCTAATGGGTTGTGTTGTATGTTGCTTTTTAAAATAAATTCTGTGGTAACCATATTACACTAAGAGTGTGTGTGTGTATTTGCACACTGGAAGAGTGGAGCTCCATCAGAAAACTTGTGAGAAGCCAGGCACTCCAAGGAGATCTGATGGGACCTGGTTAATCATTTACATGTTGAAGATTTTCTGCTCAAGTCTTAATGCACAGAAACACTGAAGTAGTTCCTTATCATAATTGATTACTTCAGGAGGCTGCTAAATGCCCACAGCACTGGAATAATACATAAACCAGTCCACCTTGCCCTCCCAGGAACCATTTTCCAACATTTTAGTCACAAGCATTGCTGAGAGCTCCAAAAATGTATTAAAATTTTAAATAGGTGGAAGCCCCCACAGATTTGTTATGAGAACAGCATGGTTGCATTTTGACAGTATTTAACCTTTCTTTCAATTAGTCTCCTGAATATAATGCCTTATTCCCTTCTAGATCCTATCCAAGTTAATAAATTGTTGTTGAAAGCATTACATTGCAGAAGCCTGTCATCTGCATCTCACACAAGCTGCATTTTTGATGTGGCAATCCAACTGAATAAACCACACACAGACACAGTGTGATATCTCAGTGACTGCCCTCCTCCCAGTCATCCCGGGGGAAGACTTTGTATGAAACTCAGTGCCACAGAGCTCCTGACACCTTCCCATTTGTTTTTAATCCAAGCCTTTCTATGATCCCCAGGCACAGGGATGAGAGCTTTATATATAATATTGTTTCCTGGATGTTGACTCTCTCTGTACACATCTTTGTTTCTGAATTTCTGAGGGTCAGGTTATATTAGAACATCCTCAGGTCCAGCACTGCTGGTGACCAACAGTGACACTTGGAGCAGCTCCAGATGCAGGACAGCCGTGAGACACAGGAAGCTGCTTCAGTCCCTCAGCTGCCAAGTGATGCCTGCTCTCCTCTGTGCCTGCTAACAAGTGTGAGATGGTTTTTGTTTTCTTTCATGTTGTCTGATAAAATGTCTGTGTAGTTCCCACTTATTTCTGGAATGCTGCACTGCATTTCAAAATTTCCAGCTTCTTATGAAGAACAGGAGTTTTCAAATTACGAAGGGGTTTGCTTTTCAGTTGTTTTCCAGTCAAAGCCTTTGCTCCTGGACACAAGTCATTACAGGATATTATTCTCTTATTTTAGAAATAAAAAAGCTACCCACAAACTGTTATTAGTTTTAGAGGTTGCAGTGAAAAACCCAAAAGTCATGACTCAGATTGCCCCATGGCAAATTAGAATGTAAGTAAAAAAATAATGCAGCATTTATTTTTTTCAAGTCCAAATTCTAACAGAACTTTTTTAAAAAATAGATGGTCTTTTTCTGCCTCATAGTCTGAATATTTGTAATTGATAAGGCTGATGTTGATAAGATAGTGCTACACAGGACCACACACTCCTTGAGGACTGTGATCTTCATTTTTAACCCCCTCATCTGTCGGTCCCTCCTAGGGAAGCACACTGTGTCTCAGGTAACCCTGTAGTTTCATTTAACAGTGCTCAAGCTCCAGATGCAAGAAAAAGAAATGTATAGACTGAAAAGATACCTAAGGCTAAATGTAGTAATATGTTCTTGTGCAGAAAAATTCAGAAAACTTGGATAGAAATGTCATGGAAGATCTGAAGGAATCCCCATCATGAAAGATTTTAACAAAAAGTTTGGAAAACCCCTTTCAGGAAAG
Organism: Daphoenositta chrysoptera; assembly: GCA_013397915.1. Lineage (NCBI taxonomy): Eukaryota > Metazoa > Chordata > Aves > Passeriformes > Daphoenositta > Daphoenositta chrysoptera. Next base: position 480,024 of record VZRO01005388.1, read on the forward strand.
ACGTTGGGACAATGAAGCATTTGGGCAGGGATGGACTAAGTGATGCCTTAATATCTTTTCCAGTTCTCTCTTTATTTTCTGGTTTTGAACTTTGTGAATGAGTTGTGCGGGACCCTCTGAATCTGAGGTATTTCCCCTCTGAAGATAATATTAAATCAAAGACAATAATAAGATTTTTACATATTATGTTTATGTAATTACTTTCATCTACTAATCATGTATGACATTACAGATGTAACACTGATTTTGATAGCAAGTTTTTTTTCGTAAAGCCATCTTGATTGGCATTACTTTTGCATCTGGTTTTAGATTGTTTCATACTTTCCTACATGACCCTGTCATTTTGCTGAGCATCATTATATTTCTGTATTTCTGGTTACCCTTTGGGATAATGGTGTACAATTAGCAATTTTCCAATCTTCTGGGAAGTCCTTCAGTGATCCAAATTATCCCCAGACACCCTTCATGGCTTATTTTGTAACTGCTTGGCTACAACAGCCTGGGTCTAAGTAAACCTAGTGGAATCTGTAGAAATCCTGAGTTTAACTCTTGGAAAAGTGGGATGGAATACCTGAAAGATGGGGCTGTTTGTATGCACGCAAATGGAGTGCCATGGTCAGAAGTTTCTTACTCTCTGTGGTAACATAGGAACTTAAAACTTTGGTGGATTGTGTGCTTATATACCAGTCGAACAGAAAAGGCAGCTTAAAATTTCTTGTGACATCTGTTTTACAAAAAAAGTTACTGCTTTTTCAGAAAACAGCAAATGAAAATATTTCTGTTTTGTTTTACAGAAATGATGGTCTTGAAATCTGGGTGTGACAGCACCAGAGAAACAGCTTTCATTTTCTGTATTGCTGAAGGGGATCGCAGTAGTGAAATAGCAGAAATCAGTTATGACAGTTGTTTTTATTAAAATGGCATTTACCTTGCTGCTCTTTCACCGACTATCAGTCTTAACTGGATTAAAACCAATGCAATGGCAAGTATGCATTATTAAAATGATTTTCCCAGTATACTGAGTGGGATGAGGAACTGTATGTGCACCATGCCCTCTTTGACAATAAAAATGGCATGAGACTTTGCAGTTGTTAATTACTTTCCTTTAATAGTGAGCTGCTATTAAAGTGAAAAAAACATAATTTTCTCTTCTGCCTTGTGTAAAGACTATAAATCCATTTCCCAAGACAAGTCATCACAGTATTGTGATAAAGGAGCTGTTTATCCAGAAGAAATTTTCAAGAAAGACCTATTTACAATCTGCAGATCTTCAAGTTGTTTTTCATCTGAGGGGCTGGATTTGTATATTTTTTTTCTATCCAAGTTGATGCATTTTTCTAAGTGGATGTATTCTATGCGCTCTGAAAACCCACAGTCATCCAGCAAATATGCAGTTAACTTGCCCAGGTTTTGCGAAAAACATTGAGAAATTGACCTTCTGTCCAGTAGAGTTTCTGCAAACAAAGCAGTAGCGTGCTTGTGTATGTATGAACTGGGATTAGAAAAGTAACTGTACAAAAATTCTAGGATATTAAGAAAAGGTAGCATTATTGAAAAAGTTTTGCATGTTTAAATTCTTGTCTTACTTGTTTTAAATGGCAAAAAGACCAAACAATGGAAGACTTAAAGTGAAGAATTAGAAGAACAGATACCAGTTTGCAGCTGGTGTGTAAAGAAAATGGTGTCAAATATTGGATTTAGACATCACAAAGATAGCATCCCATTCTGCTCCCAGCAGGAATTTTGTGGTTGATCTCAGTGCTAATAGGATCAAACAGAAAGACAAAAGGCATGTAGAAGTGGATTAAAAGCAAAGTGGTAAAAGAACAAGACTGGCAAAATGGCCTGCACTGATACAAAAGGATGGCAGTCCTTAGAATTAGGCCTTGCTTTGAAAAATGCAACACCACTTTTGAAAATGTATAAACTACTTGCAAAAGGATTGATGTGCATAAGTGTTTTACCTGCCTCATAAATATATTAATAACTGGGTTCTATAGATACATATATGGCTACAGCTCTTTGGTGTTCTGCATAAAATAATTGTTTTTCAGTAACCTTTCTAGCAAATAAAAATTTGAAGTATTTTGCAATAAAATAGACTATACTATACCTAATCCAGCAAAATCTTTCCCAGGCTCAATGTGAAACAAGAAGTTCCACTCATGAGATTCTTTTTAATTTATCATTTAGTGGCACACAAGCACATCATTAACATTATTCAGCATTATGAGAGCAATAGTACCAACAATAAAAGATAATGACATAGGATTTTTATTTAAATTTTGTTCTGATTAATGGCATTGTTGTAAAATTTTACCACAGATGAATAGAAATCGGTAAATGGAAATAAAAAAGGTAATCTTTCTTCAGTTCACATCTTAAGAGAAGACTGAAGCAGGCTTCAGTGAAATGCTTTTGAATAAGAAGTGACTTTGTGTGTGATGCTTCCTAATGTAGAAGGGAACCTGTAGGCAGACTTTTTTCTGCCTTGGGTCTTAGAGGAAAAGCCATGTGATAACGATCTGAAAGATGTGGTAGCAGTCCTTACCAGGACAAAATAAGGGAATAATTATTCATTCCATTTACTTTAGAAACTTACCTTAGGATGAATATTAGGCTCTAAGGAATGCAATTGTTCCCATGGAAGAGGCGACTTAGACTAAAAGTCAGCCTTAAACTTTCAGCCTGCTAAAGTTAGTGTTTCTCAATATAATTTAATGTTATTCAATTTAGTGTTAATTTATGTCTCACTGTCACATTTCCTTCTTGCAGCACAGCTCCAAGTATTGTGTCACTACCTGGCTGCCTCATCCGAGCCTCTAACATGAAAGAGGAAGAAGCCTTTACCACCTTAGGGCACAGAAACACCAGATGCCATGTTTTGTCTGGAGGCTGTTTCCATGGGATTTGCTCTCTCATACTCACCACAGTCTCTAAATGATATTGGACTAACAGCTTTGCTTTTATTGAGAATTATGGTAGCTCCCAACCATCTCCATACACGAAAAACTTTGCTTTGAAATCAAGTGGGAGAAGATCTGTTATGCAGCATGGTTTAATGCAGCATTCATGCCAGGCAAGGACTTCGCATGCCAGATGGAGAAGTGCAAAGACGTTTATTGCGCAGCTCGGTTTACCTAAATACTACTGTTCAAACAGGATATAACCTCAAATAAACAGGAAGATCATATCCCAGGATTTCACCCACTCACCTGGAGTATTCCCTAGATATTACCTATTATGGTAAGGTCTAAATAATACCATATAAGGTCACTAACCACAGTCTTCCCGGGCCATTGGTCAAGAAGGTCACTAACCCATAGCCCTCTTTTCTAGCTCATCTCAGGTGACCTGGAAGTGTTTCTGTGATTACAACTGGGCCTAGGGAAGATGCTTTTGTAGGCCTTCAGGCCTGCTCTTCTCTAACACCCATGGTGTAACCCAACAGTTTAATGAATGACCTACTTTGGGAACCGCAGCCAGAGCAGCAGCCCTAGTGCAGAGTGGTGAGGACTTTGGCAAGGCTGGATACCTTAGTCTTGTGGAAAGAACAAGCTCATGCGGCTCCAGGTATCATTCTGATTTCTTTGGAACTGATTTGGGATTCTCTGTGCAGCACTGCATTGTGTCAAGTAGACATATTGGTTAAGTTAATATATGCCTAGTAAGCATATGTGCCCAATGAAGACAGCTTAGATAATTTTATGTAGAGAAGTTTCTTAGAAAGAACTGTGGTGCTGGTGACAGAGAAGCAGTTAATTCAGCTGAAAAAATATATCTAAAAAGGCACAGCATGTGTTTGGAAATAGATATTCAAAATGTGTTACTTAGTCAGGCATCATGAAGTGATTATTTTTGAAAATATTTTGGCAAGATCTCCTGACATGTAACAGATAACTTGCAATTTCTATCACATACGCTCTACTAATAGTTCTGGGGAAAAAAAAAAAAAACAACCCTCTGGTTTAATTAATGAAGTTCACTTTCTTTGGAATTTCACTTTTTCCTGGGTCACAGGAGAGATGATGAACAGTGTTGAAATAAATGGGTCCAAATCACTGAGACCAAGGGCAGTTTCCTTCCCCATATTAGAGAAAGGAGTACTGTCTCTAAGTTGGCCACAGACCCAAGGATAGCACGTGTGGAGACTGACTGAAATTACCAAACTTATGAGTCATGCCTAGGTGTGAGATTTAGGATAGTTGCCCAGACCTCCAGCTATGGTTGGTGGAGAGATGAGGATCCTCTGAAGGTAGTTCACAGCTGGAGCCTAATTTAGATTTCTGAATCACCACCCAAAAGTACCTGTAGAAGAGACTTAGCCCAAACATTACTTTGGCTGGCCTTCAGCCTCAGTGGGAAGCTGCAGGTTAGGAACCATGCCTATTTCCCTTCTCCCTTTTATGCCAACATAGGTTCTCCATATTTAGACTGTCTTCTAGATCTGATGATAATGCAGTGATTCTTGGCCTTGAAATTCGTAATTCGGGGACTAAATTAATTTTCTAAGCCTAAATCCAGATTTGCTTGTGGGGAAAAACCTGTTGAAAACACTGGTTTAAAAAACTTGAATCAGAGGGGAATGAGTTACTAGAACTAATTTAATGTACCTCAGAAGAGTTGCTTAATAAGAAACTATGACAAAGCAGTACTCTTATATCATGACAGGGATGTAGAAGTCAGGACCAGTCCTGTGGGCTTAGGAGCCTGCTGCTTGTGCTGTCTCAGACACTACGGATACTCCATTTGTACTGCTAATCATAGGAATCATTATGCTGCTGAGTAGAAAAGGGCAAGAGTACTGATTAATAAAAGTCTTCCATAGTTAGGTGTTGAAGGAACAGGGAATTCCTCTGGTCTTTAAAAGGANTATTGTGAGTAGAAAGTAAATATCCTTTTAAAGACCAGAGGAATTCTCTGTTCCTTCAACACCTAACTATGGAAGACTTTTATTATTATTTATAATTTTGATTCAAATTGCTTGATGTTTATATTTGTACAGGAAAAGGATGAGAAGNTTATTTTCCATTCTGAAATGCAGAACTCCTTCCTGATGTGTCTACGTAATACGATCTCATTAGGGAAGTACAATTAATGGTGGCCTACATGAGATATGAAGTCTTCCCTTGAGGAACCTAAATCTTCCTAAAAATTACATTTCTGTCTAAAGAACATCTTCCATGGATTGCCCAGGTACTAGTCTTCAATAGGTCTGGAAATAATTTTGATTCAAGTTGCTTGATGTTTATATTTGTACAGGAAAAGGATGAGAAGAATCTTGAAAAGAGTGCTTAATTTTTATTCTATTTATCCTTTGTGGGTACTAAACTATTTATGCCAGATACTTTTCTTGTGAGTTTGTCATTTTAAAAGAGATATTCCTACTAGGTATCACTTTGTTTATTGTGAAACTTTGCATGTGCCTCTCTGAGGCAAGAAAGTGAGCTAAGGATAGAGAGCTGAAGTGCTCAGAATTGTTCATCATCATTAGATTTTACATTTATAATAGCCTTCTGAAAACTTCTGTCCAGCTGCTGCATAGCTTGGAGATGTTGAAAAGTCTGAAAGTTGATCAAGGGTAAATCTGCTTTAGTTTGATCTCTCATCTGATTTACCATGTTATGAACAGCACAGGGTCCTACCTCTGGCCTGAAAATTCTGGGAAGGCTCCCAAGAGAAGTCTCACTCTCCCGTGCCTTTGCAGTGGGCTTGGGAAGCTAATTCCTTGGGAACATACAAGGATGGATTGGCAGTCACATCATGGGATATTGTAATCTGGAGCAAGGGTCTGAGTTGTCCGTTGAAGGACTGGCCAGGGTAAGTAGTGTTGGAAGAAGGACATGAGTTATTGAAGTTGTTCCCATCCCAGATGAAATAGTGGTTGTAGTTTTGCCCGTTTCATGGTGTTGGAGGAGCAGTTACCCAAGGAGTTTGCAAGGCCTGCTAATGGAGCAAACAGCTCACCACAAACTTCTGGTGCAAAGGGCCATGTAGGAGGAGCCAGGACTGGGGTGTGCTTCACTTTATCTTAGTAAGAGTCTGGCCAGGAGGTAATCAACCAAACCTGAAACACATGGTAATTGATGCTGAATCAGAAAAGGCAGAGTGTGTTTCACCCATCACAGGCAATCTTCTGAGAGGGAATACACAAATTTCCTGTATTGCGCTTTGGATGGAAATATAGAAGGTAACCTAACCTAAGCTAATGATTTCTCATCAGGTTCCCCTGGCCTTTTTAGTGTTTTCTCTATTGTATTTTTTCCTATTTGTATTCATTTAGTGAAGGCAGCTGCTAGAACACACATGTGTTTGCACAAGCACTGTCTTGGGAGACAGACTGCGCCATAGTGTGAGGGCCAAGGTGAGCTGTGACCATGCTGAGCTATCTGCTGTGCAGCTGAAAAATGGCTTCTTAATTGACTTTGGTTTTATTTAACAACTCGTTTAAAAGAATTCATATACTATTTTTTTTTCACTTGGCATATTTGCTTCCCCCAATGTAGATTTCAATTTTTTATCAATTTGCTTCTCATTTTTTCACCATCTTTCTTGGTATTTTTTAAACCAGCCAAAGCTGACAGCTGTTTTAAACAGGTTTGAAACCAACTTATTGCTTCTATGTTGTCAGCACTGGAGTCTTTGTGCTTAAAAGTATATGCATACATATATTTATTTATATTTACACATATTTCATTTTACAGCATGAAATTATAAGGCAGGAACTGTTCACTTAATATATCAAAATACTATGTGCAACTCTTGCAGTATATCATAAAAACAATACACAGTAAATCACATATTTGCTTGTATATGACAGCCTATTTAAAGCTGGAGTCTCACCTACTTTAGTTTCAAACTAATTAAAAATTTTCATTTAAAACTACTGAACTTGTGTTTTGGTCCCACAGTAAATCAGAGTCTCAAGCTTCTGTGATTTTGACTAGAATATAGTGTGAAGTATTTCTGAACTTGCACACAAAAAGAAAAGCAAAAATATGCAAAAATGTTCTGTAGTTAAGTTCCACTATGTGTCACAGCTTTTATCTTTCCTCTCACTTCAATGTCTTTGGACCCCATGAGCTGCTGCTAGACCCCAGTTTCAGCTCTCGCCCCCCCTTTGCAAATAAATACTTCCACAGCGTGGACCAAACTGTAACTTTGATGTCCACTGGCAAAGGAGGTGGTGAGTTGTGCCCTGAGCACCTGCTGTGCTGTGACTGCCTCCAAGCACTCACCCTGCAGCAAGGCAGGAGGAAAGGGGATGCAGAAGACCCCACAGCTAAGTCCCCTCGAGTGCTGGCCAGTGACCCAGTGCTGAGATGAAATGCTCTGCACTTCCCAGATCTGCTCCATTTTATATTTTCTCCACCTGATAAATGGGTGGTGTTTTGTCATGACCATTTTGCTGTGTTATTCAGACCACTTGTTGCATTTTCTCCTGATGGCAGAGGAGTCACTCTCAGCACCAGAATCCAACCTCTTCTGGCTTTTAATCAGGAGCTGCTACCGAGACCAGGGCAACAGGCTGGGTGAGTCCATGTCCTGGCCCTGCTGCTGGAATGCCAAATGTGCCATGTAATGTGCTGAATGCCGTTGTTAATTATTAAATAATGTGAAGCCTTTGGCTCTTTTGGCAGGTTTGTTTCAAAAGGCTTATTTTCAGCTCTGTTTTTCAAATATATTCATTATGTTTTGACAACGCATAATTGCCCCAGATGTCCCCCCTTAACTTTACTTTCATCAAAAGCGTCTGATGTACCAGGTGATACTTTCATTATTGATATGATAATATTCGTAGTCAGTTATGCTTTTTCTTATGGATTGGAGAGATCAGTGATAGGACACAATTCTTGTCTGGGGGAGAAATGTCAAAAGGCCTTTGCTGATGGGTTTCTGATAAAATATTTTGACTTGACTGGATGCAGGCATGTGCTCTGTGCTGCTGTGCTGGCTGACTTTCAAAGCTCTTGGAAAATGTGCCTGTGCCTCTGAGTTCCTGTGCCAATTCTCTAGCTGTTCTGCAGATCAGAAGGGCAAGTTTCAAGTGTTCTGCTCTCCACGTGCAGAGCTGTAATTCGTAGTGCAGACCAAGTTAATAACCTGATTAATTTACTTATAGCTGGCCTTCTGCCACAGAGTGCAAAACATGAATCCTGAAGTAGGTGTCAGTGTATTTGCTTATGAAACACAAGTCACAAATTGACAATTTTTTTAAACCTAAATTCAATATCAATATTGATTGGGATGGGGAGGAATGATCAATGCCTACGTGTAGTTAATAATTAATGTAGCACTCCAGAAGCCCTCTCTAGTGAAAAGCCATCATGGCAAACTTATTTCTAAAAAAAATCAGATAGAAATAGAAATATATATTGTGGGTTTTAGTGCCTAGTTCTCCAATTATTGTGAAATCTTAAGGAAAAAATCCCCAACACCTTCAAAGATTTGTACAGGAAATGTTAGTTTAACTGTTTCCCTTGCTTGAAAACAATTTTATTTTCCTTCAGGGCTCATCCTTTTTTGCTCCTTAAGGCTTCTTATTACCACAGTGACTTGCAGCAATGTGTGTTCTTTAAGACCAGTAAACACAAATATTTCTGCTGTCAAGATAAACTGCGTCTTTAAAATCCCAATTTTCAAAGTTTTGCACCTTCTTGAATTTCCATATGCATGCATATATGCATACATGCAAACCCCTAAATCCTTTTTGACACACTTTTAAGTTTCTTCTTGAATATTTCTTCCTGTGCAGCAAATACTCTAAAGGCATCAGCTATGAATACTTATTGAGTAGGTTTTAGATTTACCTCAAAAGAAGATGAACATTTTAAAGCCAAAAGTACAGAAGGTCATTGCTTCTGGGAGAAATGGACTGTGTGTAAAGCATAGCAAGGGGCTAATTCTTTTCTCTGTCACTGACTAGCTTTTGAGACCTGGACAGATTTGGAGCCAGAGGGACTGGCTTTTAATGGAAGCCTGCTGAGCTACCACCTGTCTGCTGAGCCACATCTCAGCTCCTATAATTTGCAGAGTCAAACATATTAGTCTAAAGGACCACAAATATGGTGAAAACACAGGACAAGAAGACAGTCTTCATTTACCAGTTTCAGATATCTGTTTGATTTAGGACCATGTGAGCTCACAATCTTGTAAGCAGGATAGAATCCTGTAAAATGGCACCACACAGGTACTGCTAAAGGAGAGTGCACCCCATGTGCTCACATAGAGAAAATATTGTAGAATGAGTAATTAAGGCTTACATAGCTGTTTTCAAGATTTCTGAGGGTCTGAAAACAGGAAAAGGCTTCTTCCTGTATCAGTCTAAAGCAGTTGGTATCATCAGGTATTGACTTCAAAAGGAAAAACGTAATTTTGCAGCTACACAGAACTTTAGAGCACCAATAACTTGAGTGCCATAGGCAGTTTTAATTTTTGCACCTCAAAAAGGTCAGAGTGGACTTAAAAGTACAGGGAAGATCACTAAAATGAACAAGGGGATGGAAGAGCTGCAGATTAGCTTGGAACTTCAGTTTGGGAAGACTTTGGAGTATATGGCTAAGGCTTACAAAATCATGGAGATATGGTTAAGGTGACTGCAGAACTGTTATTTTCCTTAAATATAAAAATTTGGGGAAGTCAATGAAACTGGTGAGAAACTATTTTAAAGGACGTAAGAGAAATGATGTCTTTATGTAGTGGGTATAACACGGAACTCATTGCCTTGGAAATTAATGGAGGCAGAAGGTGTCAGCAACTTCAAAAAAGTACTAGACAAAAAAGGAATGCAGTTACAGGTCCATGGACAGATACTAAAAGGAATGGACAGTATTATCCTGTAATTGATTGGTGAAGGAATATGGAGAGTTCATTTTCCTAGTTTTCTCATGGTCCTAGTTTTCTTCATATTCCTCAGAAAGTAATTTTTCAAGGAGTTAATTAAAAAATGATGACATTCTACTTGAGACTTCCTCTGCAGTGCTACACTAATTACTAAATATACATATTTATATGTGTGTATAAAAATGAAAGAGTCATTCTTCATAAATTTTTATGTTTGGCAGGTTGGTCCTGTTGCATTTGCAGACCCAAATTCAGATAACTCCTGTGGAAATAATTTCATACAGTTTTTGCACTGGTGTAATTGTGCTTGGTTAGTTCAAACTGGGCAGATATCAGTAGCTGGCAGTGACTTACACCCAGATGGAGCCACCCAAAGGGTTCCAGTGACCTGCTCCCAGGCTGATTTGGCTCAGGACAGGTACAGCAACAGGTACCATTGCAGGCATAGATATAGATGTGTACATTTATGTCTGTGTGCTTGTGGGTGAATTGATTATGACATGAATGTTGTCTTGAATCTATAATGAAATCACTATTATAATTGTAGTAAATCGTATTGAATCACTTTATGAATGTCAAAGTAGTCATGATTAAGTGCTTGCTAAACCCTTTTGTACCCTTATTTTTTTTGCATCCATATAATTTGCACCCCTCCCAGTCTCTGTGTAAATAATTTTGAATTGATCTCCCTTTGGGTGCTTCATCTATGGTGTAAATAATAGAGTGCACCTTGCCATTGAACTCTGTTATGTTGCACTTTCACAAATTTATATTAAAACTTGCTTTTCTCCAGTGCCTTTGGTGGTGATTCTCTAAGCCTCCCAAACAACCCATTCATGACAGAACTGTCCCAAAAGTAGGGTCACAGCCCTGCTCCTTGCTGTGGGACAGGTTAGTTTGTTAGTCAGTGACAGCCATGTAAGAGTGTGTTGAGGGGAGACATAGTCAGTTGTCTGCATCCTTACTGATTTAATTTGCTTGTTGGCTTTCACCACACAACGGGAAGAAGAAAGTGAGCTGAGGAGCAGGGCCAGGGGCCAGGCAAGCTGTATCTGGATCCCAGATAATGAGCTAGACCAGTTTCCAAAACTTGGTTTTCTCTGTCTTCCTGGTGGGAAAACTTTATGAACACCTGAAACTGCTCCTCCCCATGAGAGTTTATGGAGGGAGAAACAGTTTTTTCATCTGGCTTTTGTCTTGCCTTGGCTCAGATTTGTATTGCTCACAGGTGTTTTTTAAATAGGCCTAGTAAAAGCTCACAGTTCAGCTGCAGAGTGCCATAATCTCACCAAATTTGTGCAATGCTGGAAGCCCTGTGCAAGATGCCTAAAATCTGAATCTGGAGAACAAAGCAGGAATTCTTCCCCCTGTGCTTTGTGGCTGCAGGAGACATGTGCCAGCACAGCGTGCTCACACAGGATATCCCTGGGCAGCTGCATTCTGGGGACAAGGAAGGTCCTTTTACAGCGTTGGATAGAAGCCAGCAGCAGGAGGAGCTCTTGGGAGCTGTGACATCTTATGTCAAGACGATCTGCATCCTCCAGGGAAATGAAACAGGAGTTCACCCACTTGTTCTCCTGTAATCACACATCTGTAACACAGTCTAGAAATGAAAGACAGATGACAGCTCCCATGTTGTGCTGCTCATCTCCAGGTGAAGACAGAACTGAGCAGCAGCTGAAATTTGATGAACAGATTTCCCAGAAATAACAGGATAGGAAACCAAACTAATAGCTTTAGATGAAGGCATGGCTGTGAGTATTTTTTCATCTGAGCTCAGTTTCCTGTGGGTGAATATTCCAAGATTTGAGGCTCACATCATTAATACTAGCTGTGTATTGAAATCACACAGCTCATTGATGTGGCCAGGCAGAATGGGATAAATGATTTCAGGCTAACAGCTAATGGCTGTCTCTTCCTTATGTTCCCAAAGGGCTGGGAAAAAGCCCTGTGTTAATCTTTCATTTGTCAAAGATTACTTTTGTGTGTCCACTGGTTCTGAAATATTTGATGAGTGGTTTGAAGATATTGTCAAAATGAAATGTACTATTGTGTTTAATTCTGCAGATCATGTGGCATTATTTCTGATGCCCAACTGACTGATGTGTAGAACTAACTTTCAGCAAGAACACTGATGACAAAGTGCAGATATAAGGGTTTTTTTAGGAATTTAGATTGCTATGAGGTTAAACATTGCGTTTTTTTTCTTTTTTTTGTAATTATCCAGACTCATATAATTTTAGAAGTATTTACACAAAATTAACGGACATTCATACAGTGAGTGTGTACATATACATATGGGGAAATTTGCCATGTTTACTTAAGGCCCAGCAGTAGCGACTGGTATTTTGTAGTGTAAACATCCCACAGAACAGACCAGCAACACCAGTGTTCTTAAAAACACTGACGCCTTATTTTCTATAAGATTCACATCCCCCTCAAACCCCCCACTTTCTCTCCCTCTATTCTAAGGTGTCCAAATCTTCTTGGAGATAATGCCTGGTTCCTGAAATGGCTCAGAGGGAGTGGGTGCAGTTTGAAATGTATTGGGTTTGCTCGACATAGCTGCAGAGAGGAGAGGTGGTGGCATACCCAGTGCCTGCAGGCTGTGAGGACTCCCTGGCCAGCGTGGGGGGGACGGATGCATGCACACGTGAGACTCCTCAGCCTGCATCTGCAATGGCTTCAAGCCTAAATGCTGAGTGTGAAGACCAGGAACTAACCCCCTATCTCATAGCTCTTAGTACTCACTGCACAGCACAACTTCTACAGCAGCAGGCTCCATGCCAGGCAGCACCATGATTTATTCCTTGCTCTCAGCAGTGCTGGCACACTGTGCAGTGCTGGGTACCCACAGCCTCATGCTCTGTCTTACCTCCCTTCTCTTCACCCCGTCAGTTTGATGTAATAGCTCAGGTGCTTGAAAAAAACCTGAGTTAAGAGGGTTAATGCCAAGGCCTGTGACTTATGGAAGAGCTGTGAAGACTGTCTATGCCCTGAATCTGGCAATCCTGCACATCCTGACTTGTGTCTTCCTGTGGACACTGATATTGTTCCTGACAGGGTTGGTGTTCTGACATCATGCCCGACTGCCACGAAACTACACCCAGTTTATTTCTGCCTGTCCTGGGTTGCAGTGTATTCTATTGCCATCTACATGAACTGTTGACACCAGGTGGGTGTTGTTGCTTGCCTCCACCCTCTGGACTATCTCCTGTTAATGGGTTTTGCCACATGACTCACAGATAACCCATTCCGAACAATATTGTGTTAATGGCCAATCAAGGCCTTACCACATGACTGGCAACATTACATCATCCCACTGTGAGATGCTCCGCCCAGAAGGAGGAGACAAGCATTCCATCCTGGATATAAGCTGAGATTGCAAATACCACAGGCAGCCCTGTCTACTGGCTTCCCAGAGGACAAGAGCTACCACTGGACCTTCAGCTGGAGACCAGACTTCTGAATCACCACTTCAACTGAGCTACTACGTTTGGACTGCTACCACCACCCCAACAGGGTGTCAGGTTGTATCTGACTTTGTCAGTGCTTTTCCTTGTATTATTTCACTTATTTTTAATTCTTCCTATTGAATTCTATTCTGATTTACGATCTCCCACTGGTTTGTTTTCAAACCAATACACTGCCATGGCTCCATCACTTCTTCATCCATCTTCTGGAGCCCCGGCCCAGAGCTTCTGCTCATCTCTTACAATAAATAGATTGGTAAGTGAAATTGTGCTCAGTTACCTAAAAGCTGTTCTCAGTAGTTCCAGACAGTGCAGCATGGTTTAATAACTCTAGATTGGGGTTCAAATGTTCAAGTAGAACTTTAAGAAAAATGGCTTCACCAGAAGTGTAGTAATGCAGCTTATAGGGGCTGTCAGACCTCAATCTTGGATCTTTTTAAGATGTGGCTGGACAAAGGAATGAGAGCCCTGAACAAGTGATTGGTGATTGTCCAGATTCAAAGAGGAAGTTGAATTAAGCCATCTTCAAGCAATATTTCTATGTTTTTGTGATTGTTCATGCTCTTCAATCACTGGAATGGTCCTTTGAATGTGTTTGGCCTGGGACTAGTATCAGTGTCCTGAACCATCCCCAGGCATCACTTGGGAATTAGCCTAAGCCATTCCCAATGCAGTCCAAGTGGTGCTACCTTGTTTATAAAGGAAAAGAGAATTTTAAACCATGTGTCTTGGAGTGACTTTAT